>CABFNQ020000659.1:387251-455057 GCA_902077795.2 Clonostachys rhizophaga
AAGTATTATAGAGCTAGTAATAATAGATATATAGATAATTATATTAATAACTATCTAAAGGAGTATTTCTATCTAAGAAGTAAATATATATATATAATAGTTATAGAGTATAAAGAGTATATTACTTCTAGTAATCTATTCTTATCCTATAATAGAAGTATAATACTTCTATTACTCTTATTCTTTAGATAGTAGGATATATATAACTATATAATCTATTATAAAGATCTTTATTTATAATATAATACCCTCTTTTTATTAATCTTATTCTTAAGATCCTATATAATCTTAATAAGTTCTTTCTTTCTTTATATATAATAACTATATTATAATATTTATTATATGTAACTATATCTATAAGCTAGTATATCCTAAGACTTATAAATAAGTTCTTCTTACTATTACTATCTAGATATTTAGTCTTCTAGTTAATATACTATATACTCTATATTTTAAGGTAAAAAAAGAGTATTTTATTCTTTTAAATAGAAAGTTATTCTAATATAATAAGTATATATAAAATAATTATTATTATAATAGGGTATTAGTTATATCTAACTATATATATCCCCTTATATATTCTAACTATATCTTTCTAATTTCTATTCTAGTAGAAAAATTAATAATATAGTAGAAAAAACTAGCTAAAGAAAAATCTAATATAGATAAGAAGATCCTTCTTTTATATTAATAAATAATTTAACTCTAAGATAATCTATCTATAGCTCTAGAGTATATTTAGTATATTTATAAAGTATATAGATATATTAAGAGTAAGATATAGTAGGAAATTCAGTATAATCTCTAAGAGCTTAATAAGGAAGAGTAACTATCTTTAGATCAGACTCTTAATTTTCTTAAGACTTCTAAGTAATATACTTTAGAAGAAATCTAATTCTTAGGGGTTATCTCTAAGATAGATTTAAATTTATTAGATTTTAGAGAGGATTTTTCTAATTTAGTTTCTTTTTTCCCTTTTAGTAGAATTAGTAAATTAAGTATTAGTATTTCTTTAGATATTTAACTAGTTCCTATATATTATTATTATTAGTATATTCTTTCTATTTAACTAAATAGAATATTTATTTATTTCTAATTTCCTTCTTTAGAATCTTTTCTAGCTTAAATTCTTCTTTATAAACTTTAATTAGATAATCTTAATCTAGTATATTATTTAGTACTTTTTTAAGTAATAAGATATAAAAAATTAGATAAGTATATATTATATTTAGTAATAAGAGTTTATAATTAGTATCTGATTTTTTCTTAAGAATTTTAAATAATCTAAGTTTTTTATAGTTTAATTTATTATTTAGCCTTATTATTATAATATTTTTATAAAGTAGATAGATCTTATCTCCCTCCTCTAAGATTAGTTCTTTTAATCTAGTTTTATTATAATATTTTTTTATTTATTATTAGATAAACTTAAGTTCTATTTTTATTTCTATATATAGTAAGTATAGTATTTCTTTTATTAATATAGTAGCTAGTATATTAGATCTATTAAGTTCTAATTAATTCTAAAATTATAGCTTATAACTATAATTTATATATATAGGTATTAGCTAGATAGATTCTTATACTAAACTATTATAAGTAATCTATACTATTAGTAATAGTTATACTTAATTATTCTATTTATAGTTAATATATACTTATAGATATTATTCTAGAGTTTAATTTAATTATTCTATTTAACTATTACTTTATAAGTAATAAGCTATTAAGAGCTTATACTTAGTATCTATTTATACTATAAGTAATTATTAAAACTTAGAGATAAATATTATTCCTCTATCTAATATAATCTTATTAGATAATCTATAGTAACTAACTATATATTATAAAAACTAATATATAAGATCTTCTATAGAGCTTACTTCCTTATATAGAATAAAATATCTATATTTTATAAATCTATTAATAATTATTAGAATATTATTATATTCTACTTTAGTTATAGATTCTTTTAATAATAGTAGTTTAATAATATAATTAAAGGATATTAATTATTATAGTTATTCTAATACTAAAACTAGTTTAAATCCTTTATAGAGTTTATATCTTATAGATTTAATTCTTATATAAGTATTATATTCTAAAACTATAATCTATATATTCTTTCTTAGATCTAAATAATTATAATTTTATCTAATTCTATTATATATCTTCTTAACTCCTTAGTATCCTAAGAGTAAGTATTTATAGATCTTCTTAATAAGTACTATTCTAATATCTTACTATAACTTTTCTAAGCTAAAGATAATCTCTATCTGGACTTTTATATATACTATTTCCTTAAGTATAATTCCTAAGGTTTTCTATACTAGATATCCCTTATTATTAGTTAAGAATAACTATCTATTTATTTTTAAAACTACTTTCTTATATTTAGATTTTTAGCTAAGAGTATTAGTTCTTCTATTTTCTAATTCTTTTTAATATATAATTTTATAATTAAACTAAGATAGATATTTAGTATAGTATATTTATCTTCTATTTAATTACTAAGTTATAATAAAGTATTAAATATTCTTATAATCTATATATATCTTAATTTTATATATTATTCTTAAATAGTAGTATTTAAATTCTTTAAATATATATATAATAGCTATAAATTCCTTATTATAAATAGAGTAATTAAGTTTTATACTATATAGTTTCTTTAAGAAAAATACTATAGAGTATAATACTCTATTATTATCTCTTTAGCTAATTTATATACTAATTATAAAGTCTAAGATATCTATTTTAAGTTCTACTTCTTATATAGAATTAAATATCTATAGTATAGGTTCTAAAAGTATTTAGTTCTTTATTTTATTAAATACTTACTATTATTTTTTATTCTATTAGAATTCTATTCCTTTCTTAGTAATATTATATAAGAGTATAGTAATTTTTCTATAGTTCTTAATAAACTATTAGTAATAATTAGTAAATCTAAGAAAGGTTTATACTTTCTTTATAGTTTTTAGTATTTCTTATTCTTTAACTATAGTAATTTTATCTTATTCTATCTATATCTTATTTAGTTAAATAGTATATTCTAAGAAATTAATTTCTTATATATAGAAGAAACTTTTTTCTAGTTCTATAAGAAGTTTTACTTCTTCTAGTTTTTCTAAGACTTAATATATATATTCCTTATATATCTTCAGATTATTAGAGAAAATTATAATATTATTAAAATAAATAATTATAAAGATATTAAGATACTCTTAGAGTATTTAATTAATTATTTATTAGAATATTATAGATATATTTATTAGTCTAAAGGATATAATAAGATACTTATAGAGATTAAACTTTATTCTAAATACTATTTTCTATTTATCTCTTTTCTTAATTTATATTAAATTATAAGCTCTCTTTAGATCTAATACTATAAACTACTATTTACCCTATAACTAGTTTCTAAATTTAGTAATTAGTAATAAGAATATTCTATCTTTTTATATAATTTTATTTAACTATTAGTAGTTAATAACTAAATAGAGTTTACTATTTTTTTTTAGTATAAATATTATAGAGTATTCTATAGATAAAGTTAATAGTTATATATAGTCTTTTATTAGTATATTATTAATATATTTATAGAATATTTATAACTAAGATTCTATAAGGTTATATAATTTATAGAAATTAGATTCTTCTTTTTTAATAATAGAGATTTTATAATCCTACTAGCTATATTTTAATAGCTCTATTTTAAGTTCCTTTATAAATAGTATCTTCTTAAAATAATTATATTCCTATAGAATATTTTTAAGATATTCTTTCTATTTTAAATACTTAGCTTATTTATATTTATATTAGATATTCTTCTTTCTATTCTATTATACTTTTTACTTATTATTTATTTAGCTCTATTTCTAGATTCCTATATTAAATAGTTTTAGAAATAGCTTTTTAGTTTCTTTTTACTATTAACTATACTTAACTTTATATTTCTATTATTATTCTTTTATTAGTTATTTCTAATTAATAAATACTAATTCTATATCTAAGAATAGTTCTTATTTCTATATCTAATCTAGGATTTATATTATCTATCTTAGTTCTTATTATAATAGATTCCTTATATTATTAGATTATAGTACTATTAAGATTAATACTATTATATCTACTTATTATTATAAGTTATTATAGTTTTTTATAATAGTATCTTTAGATATTAAGAAATAAATATATTTTTCTAATATCTAATAAAATTCTGATTTTTATTAATCCTAATATTAGTATATAAGAGTATTCTTCTACTCTATCTAGCTAGTATACTAATTAATTAGTAGGTTTATATCTTAAAGCTATAGTAATCCTAATATAACTTTATAGATTCCTAGTAATACTAGATTATAGATAATATTAAATTTCTTTTCTTAGATTTTAATTATAAGATAATTAGTCTTAGAATTAATAATTCTATTATTATATTTAAACTTTAAGCTTTTAATATTTATAACTATATAGATTTCTTTTTTTTTTTTCTATAGTAAGTAGAATTAGTTAATTACTACTAGTAAGATATAATTTTCCTATATTCTATAGTTAATAAATACTATAAGCTAGTTCCTCTTAATCTTTATTTCTATAAGAATATATATAGAGCTTTCTACTTCTATAGCTTCTAAGGTTCTCTAATTTATTATTAATTTTATTCTATATTATAGCTCTATTATAAATAGTATAGATTATTTTTTATCTAGTTAACTTATTCTTAAAGTTATTTCTAATCTTTATTATTTTTTAGTATCTACTTAAGGATATCTTTAAGATTTTCTAGTTCTTCTATATAATTAGAGATATATTTTATAAACTTAATTCTCTAATTATATAATTCCTTAATTACTATAGATATTCTATTATTAGAGTAGGCTTTATTCTATTTCTTTTTATTAGTTAAGATTATTTTTAATTCTTTCTTATTACTACTTTTCTTACTATCTATAGATAAAGATTACTTATATAAATATTAGATTTATATCTCTTCCTCCTATAGTTACTATTATTTAAAATATAATTTAGTAGTATTTATATTATTATTACTATTCTATACTAGTACTAGTACTTCTTATTTAATCTCTTAATAGTTTCTATAATTTTAATTATAGTATTACTTAATATAGCTATTATACTTATATATTATCTAATCTTCTATCTATTAGTAATTATACTATAGTCTAATTTTATTATTCTTATAAATTTTATATCTCTATTCTTAATATATTTCTACTAAAAGTTCTTTCTCTATATATTTTTTAGAGTATTTTCTTAGATCTTCCTTAAAAATAGTATAGAATTCTATTCTATAATATTAGTAAGTAAATTATTATATTTAAATTATACTATACTTTCTAGATATTCTTCTATTAGAAAATAGAAAAAAGTTATTTAATACTTTTTCTTATTAATATATAGTATACTAGATATTATAGTATATTATTTAGGATTTTAATCTATAGTTATATTTTCTACTAGTATTTATATATATTAAATTCTTATATCTATTACTAGGATATTAAATAGTATCTATAGTATTCCTTCTATATAATACTATTCTATATATCTTCTTAAGGTTCTATATCTAGATTTTCTATTAATAGTAAGTATAAAGCTTATTATATTCTACTTTAATCTTCTCCCTAGTAAATATATATTAATCTTATTCCTTAGAAGTATATTTAATAAGTCTATTAATATAATAGAATATATACTTATACTTAATAAGAGATCTAATATCTATAATATCTTTTCTATTCTTATATCTTTATTTAAGTTCTTAGAGAGTATATATAATATATTATTAGTTTTTTTCTAATACTATTTATTTTTTCTTTTTATTATTAGTTTCTAATATTTTATAGAAGTTTAGTATAGATTTTCTAGAAACTATAGTAACTATATAGTTTTCTTTCTAAGTAACTTTCCTAACTATTCTAAGTATTTTAATCTTAGTTTTTCTAGTTATTTCTAATTACTTCTTATTTTCTTTAGTAGATTTCTAGTTCTTCTACTTCTTAGGTTTTAGATATTATAGTAAAATATATCTAATCTTATTATAATTATAGTACTTATATTTCTCTATAGCTCCTAGCTCTATAGGATCTATATATATTCTAGATTTTATAGATAGTAGTAGGGTTTATTATACCTCCTAATTAGGTTTATTCTTAATATAATTCTAACTAGTATACTTAGTTCCCTTTTACTATTATCTTTTATATAGATAGTTATTAATTTATATAGTATTTACTATATATCCAGATAGGTCTTTAGGTTTATTTATTTTAAAAAGTTAATCTTTAACTTCTTCCTTAAATCTATTATAGAATATAGCCTTAAGAGAGCTATTATTCTAGTTTAGTTAGATTAAGATCTCTCTAAACTTAGTAGTATACTCTAATACTAGTTCTATCTAGTATAAATTCTTAAGGTTTTTAATAACTTACTATTCTTTATCTATTTAATTAAATACTAAAATAAGTAAAGTTCAGAAGTTTTTATAGTTAGTAAGAGTATTAACTATCTCCTAATCTTATAAACTTAGTATAATTTTATTATTATACTAGTTCCTAAGATAGATCTAGAATTATTATTCTATAGTACTATTAAGATATATTCCTATAAATCTAACTTTATTTTTATCTATTATAAGCTTAGTTAGAAAGAATTTAAAATATACTTAAAGTTAGATTTTAAATTCTTCTAGTTTATTAGTATTATCTAAGAAAGGTCCTAGGGAGATTAGTTATATTATCTCCTCTTTATTCTTTATCTTTTTCTTCTTAAGTTATTTAATCCGAACTATAAGCTACTATATAATCTTCTGAGCTATTAGGGCTTATAGAATATTATTTAATAGTTTAATAAGAGCTATTTTTATCTTTTAATATTATATAGTAATTAAGATAAGGTAATTAGCTAAATAAGAGTTATTAATATATAATAGTTAGATAACTTATACTAAATAGGATCTAAAGTAGATTAGGGTTAAACTAATTAGAGTATTATTCTAAGTAGTATAATTAGATTATCTTAGGCTATATAATATAAGTTACTATTAATATATAAGTATTATAGAGCTAGTAATAATAGATATATAGATAATTATATTAATAACTATCTAAAGAAGTATTTCTATCTAAGAAGTAAATATATATATATAATAGTTATAGAGTATAAGGAGTATACTGCTTCTAATAATCTATTCTTATCCTATAATAAGAGTATAATACTTCTATTACTTCTATTCTTTAGATAGTACAGTATATATAACTATATAACCTATTATAGAGGCCTTTATTTATAATAATAAGAGTATAGAGCTTAAGTCTAATAATATTTAATTTATAAAAGAGAAGATACCTAAGGTTCCTATACTAGATATTATTTATAGCTGGATTATATAACAGTTAGGCGACTTATACTAGACAGGGTCTAGGGTAGATCAGGGTTAAACTAATTAGAGTATTATTCTAAGTAGTATAATTAGATTATTTTAAGCTATATAATATAAGTTACTATTAATATATAAGTATTATAGAGCTAGTAATAATAGATATATAGATAATTATATTAATAACTATCTAAAGAAGTATTTCTATCTAAGAAGTAAATATATATATATAATAGTTATAGAGTATAAAAAGTATACTACTCCTAGTAATCTATCTTTATTCTGTAATAGAAGTATAATACTCCTATTGCTTCTGTTCTTTAGATAGTAGGGTATATATAATTATATAACCTATTATAGAGGCCTTTGTTTATAACAGATTAATTATAATATTAATAGAAACTTTCTTATTACTAAATAAGTTAGCGGATAAACCTTAGACTAAGTATAGCTATAACTATTCTTATTCTAACAGACCTAAGTTATAAAGGATATTACTAAATATATTATTAAGCTTACTCTTAATACTATACCTTCTTTTCAAATGATTAATAGCTATAGAGTTTATAAACTATAGCTTCAGGATAAGCTGCTAATATAGTATTCTCTCTAGCTATTAAGATTACTTAGCCCCTTATCAGTACAGGAGATACAGGCTTATATAATAAAAATTTCAAAGGAACCCCCTCCTACTATTAGCCTACTATTCTACTTCTATTATACTAACCTTAGACTAAAAAATATTATTATACTAGAGGAAGGAAAAGTTTCTGAGATTATAGACTGGGAGTCTATAGCTTATTACCTATATTTCTAGATAGTAACTAAGATTTCTCTTAGAGCTTTTAAACTGGAATATAAAACTAATAATTAGTAGCTCTAGGAATAGCTTCTAGAACAGGTACTCAAACTCTATAGCTATAAGCAACTGGATATTAAGTTTCAAAATTAGTATAAGGGTATAGCTTAAAAGATCTTATAAGTTATATTTAACTAGCTGTAAGAAAATATTAACTTATCCCCGCTCTTAGATTATTATCTATTACTACTGCTCAAAATAATATTATCCTAACCAGCTGAAATCTGATATATAGAAAAGACTGAAGCTTAGCTATAATAGTACGAAAGGCTTAAATATAATATCAAATAGCCAGTATCAGACTGGGCTTTAAAAGTCTTTTAATATCCAGATTAATAGGAGAGGGTATATTAAATCAGATATCCGTATTCCTTGCACTTTATAGTATAACTAGGGTTATTATAGATATACTTAGAATTAGAATACTATACCCTATTAACGAGCTCAGAGGGAGTAGACTGGGCTATATTTAATAATATAGATAAAAGTAATATTAGTCTGAATAGATATTAGTTTTATAGAAGGTTTAAATAAAATAACCTGGTAATATATATAGGAGAAATTATAGTCTTTTTATAGTTAATAAAGGTATTACATAATAGCAAAAAGGTAATATCTACTAATTAGCTCTTATTCTGCTAATATCAGTATCTCGCTACTTATATAAGGAAATAATAAACAGACGTATAATCACCTTGCTAATTAAGAAACAACAGTACGCTCGATCTATACTACTTATAGCATGTTTATATAATTATACTAATACCTACTAGTATAGTGTTTTTACTTTTTCTGAACAGCACAATATATATATATACATACGGGCATCCACTATAAAAATACACTTCTGATATTACCCCTGGACTATATATCCAGGGGTATAAACCTTAGGAGTAATCCTAGCAGGATAGGAAGCTGCATATTCAGACTCCTGTAAGTATTCTGAACAGCCAAGGAGATAGTCTAATATAAGTACTAAGACAAGCACCTGTATATCGTTCGAGCTATCGATCCGTGGTCCCTGGTATCCCCATATATATAATATATATACTTATATATCCTATACTCTTTTTATAACTAAGTTAGGGTAGAGAAGTCTATAGGTAGGTATAAATATCTATATAGTACGCCCTAAGACTTATACTTTACAGCTGTATCTGGTTACCTTATCTGCCTTCCTATAATACCCCGGTATAGGTATATTCTTTTAACAGTCTCCTAACTACTACTAGCTCTAACTTATTTATTATACTAATAGCTATTTACCTATCTCTCTCTAGGAAAATATTCAGCAGACTGAGTTAGCTATCCTCCCCTGTAATACGAAATACTCTACCTGATAATTAGATATCTGCTGGTTCTGAGTCTCCTACTGCTCCTATCCTGCTGCTATTATCTCCAAATATAGAGGTATTATTAGCTAATAAGGCCCCCCCTGCTAATTAAATCTTTTATAAGAAACTAATTAACTAAGTAAGAAGCCTATAATAATATTATATACTTTTACTTATATATATTAGATAGTCGAGCGAATATATTAGGATATTAATAATCTGCTAATAAGATTACTAGATAAAGAGGAATAGCAGTACTACCTTATCCTAGCTAACTAATAGGAGGGGTCTAGTTAGATATAGATTAAGTACTTACCTCTTATTTATATTATTCGAAAGATACTAGATAATAAGTTCTTCATAGTAGTACTTACTAACTCCTATATCTAATATATTTATAAATATAGAGTTAGACTTAAGCTTATATCTAAAGCTGATATTAAGTATTATAGAGATAAATTTAGTACTGCAGATTTTATAGCCTATAGTATATATAAAGCAAGGTAGAAGTATTAATAGTAATTTATCCGGAATACAGGGAGGGGTATTAACTTACAGTATAGCAGAGGCTTAGATCGGCTGTACTAGCGAACTATACTAGATAAGGGGATATAAATAGCTATCTACTGAGTAATTTTAATTACTAATATACTTATAAGTCTTCTATATTAATAGTTCCAGTAGGTAACTAACCTATAATAGGAATTAGATATAGAAACCTACTATTAGTTCTTAGTATCAGTTCAGTTCCTTTACCTGTATATTAAGGGTAACTTAAGTAATCTTTTAGTAATAGCCTTAATTAAGAGGAAGCTGGATATATAGTATAAGCTCTTCTAATAATTATATATAATTAAGATAGTAGAGCTGGCCGAGGACCTAAAGATAGAGATATACTAAGTATTACTGCTCTGAGGGTTATATAAGTTTGCTAGTAGAGTAATAGATAACCTATAGTATATATTTAATATAAAGCTATTAACTAATAATAATATAGTAATCCTTAGTAATCTCTTTCAGCTTAACTTTATTAAGCTCCTGATAATTAGTTTACTTTAGAGTAGGGAGGTAATAGATATTCTCTTATAGTAATAGTAATTATAAGTTATAGGGCAGATACTGGATTAGCTTTAAGGGATATATATATATATACTACTTAGGTATTTGCTGAGGCTATACTAAGCTTTACTAGCGGACTTTATATATACTCTTGAGTATTAAAGGGTAAAAGATATTAAGGCTTTATTTTCAGCTATTTTCTACTATAAGAGACTCCTTAAAACTATTATATAGGGTATAAAGGTTATATATAGCTAGGATTTACCTAAGTTCCTTGAGTATTTTTATAGTTATATAGTTAAAATCCTGCGAGGTATACTGTTACGAATAGTATCCTTACTCGGGTATATTAAGTACTACTATCTAGCTGCTTAACAGGTTCTTAGTAATATAAAAGGAGCTGGGGTATAGTATTATTTAATTAATAAAGTAGTAGAGATCTATCGGAGATATTAGCTATAACTAGGATAAAAAGGGAGGATTAGTTATAAAGAGGTAATAGATAAAGACTTAATAGATAATAGTTAGGGCTATATTAAGAAGCTTTTAGAAGATTTTAAGAGTATTAATAAGTTCTTATAATCTAGCTCTTAATCTTATAGGTATACTTATTTTTACTATATCTAATAGGAGCTTTATAATAAATATAGGCTTCTTTATATTAAAGCTCTATTAAGCCTGTTAGGGCTGTAAGAAGGTAAGCCTCAGGTAGTAAGACAGACCCTATACTCTCCCAGGCGAGTTAGCAACTTATATATATATAGCTTATATAGCTACTATCTGGACCGGGTAGTTATAGAGTAGTTAGGTTACTATATAAGGCTTCAGGGGCCTATATAAGGTATTAAACTATTAGTTGCTTAATTAATTTTACTTTCTCTTTTACTTAATACTATAAGTAATATAAATTTTACTATAGAGGCCCTGCGGATTCTACTAGGTAGCGGTAGGATTACTATTATATTTCTACAGACTGAGAAAGCTCGAGATATATAATATTATATTTACCTAGACCGGCCTATCGCTCAGGTAAGTAATATACTTAAAGAATAGCTTAATATAGCTATCCAAGATCCAGCTGCCTCCTTTACTTTATAATAGACTATTACTAAGCTGAGTTACTTGTTATCCTACAGATAGTATTAATAGTAGCCCCTTATATATTTTGGATAATAGTATAATATTATAGGGGCCTATATTATAAAGAATAAATAATAGAAAAAGCTTTCTAAGCTTAATAATATAGCCTTTATTACCTTATACCTTCTTTCGGTCTTTAGTAGTTTATCTGTAGTAGCTATTATCTATATACTGACTTATAGTATTATTATTATTCCTATAATAGATTTATATCAGGTAAGTATATCCAGTAGCTGCTATATAGTATTACTAATAATAATTTGAAGATATATTAACTTATAAGAGATACAGGCTGTATTTAAGATAGTGCTATATTTATAGCTATATACTTATATATTATTAATCAGATAGACTTAGATTATAATATAAGCTTTTATTAGTCTAGTATACTTAAGGAAAGGATTCCTTATATAGGCTATATAACTTAGGTATATTATAAGAGTTACCCTAAGGATAAGGTGCAGAAGCTGTTTAATAGCCTATATCTCTGATCAGCAGATAAGCTTAAAGTCCTCTCTTAAGAGTAAGGGTAAGCTAGTTAATTTATCTATAGGTTAGGAAAATCAGTTAGCTTATTAGGAAACTGCTTAGGAGACTAGATATCCTGCTTAAAACTAGGCTGAAATATATTAGTTAGTGTAAATACACTAGAATTCTATATACCCAGGAGGGTCTATAAGTTAGCCCCCTATATAATAAAGTTATATAGGGGAGTATATTATTTATTTTTATTATATAGGGGGGCTAACTTATAGGCCCTCTTAAGTATAAAAACTCTAATAACCCCCTCTTCCCCTTAAACTAATTTTAAAATTACCTAAACTTATTCTTATATTCTATATATTATACCTTATATCCTATAGAGGGAGTTATTCTTTTTTTTCTATCCCTTAAAATAGTAGTAAATTTTACAGAGACTGATATTAACTAGTTTACTAAGGACCTAGAGACTATACTGAATAATCTAACTACTATAGTTAGATATAATATCTACTCTAACTTAGGGTATAAACTATTTCCTCTAAATAATAATATTATAAAGCTGGGAGAATAACTCGGAAAGATTAATAGTAATAATAGGGAAAGATATAAGTAGAAATAGGCTAAACTATATTATTAAAACTAATCTTAGATTTAGAGGAATACTAGACTAGTAAGAATAGTACTAAGCCTACCTAGGATAAATATAATATATAGATTAAAGCTGCTTAGTATAAGGGATTAGATATCTTATAACTTAAGTTTAAGAAGTATAGTAAGGCGGACTTCCTATACTATAAGCTATAAGTTTAAGGTAGAATTCTAACTAAGTACCTTACCTTAAGCTGGATATCTTATTACCTGCTATAGAAAGATAGATATATATAGGCTTATAAGATACTCCAGCTGGTTATATAGATAGTGCCCAGGGGTATAAATATTTAGAGAGGATAAAGATAGTATATATCCTCTCTCTTACTAGTAGTTAAATTATATTATATTTTCAAGAGGCTTAAGATATATATACTAAATTCTAATATCTCTATTCTCTAATTACTATTATTTATTATATATATATAACTATTATTATATAAGTCTTAACCCCGGTAGATTAGTTTCTATAATAAGGGTACTAAGGTTAATATATTTATTTACCGGAGCTTAGTTATAGCTATAACTACTTTCTACCTGATTATAGTCTCCCAGCTCTCCTTTATCTATTTAACTAATCTTATAATAACTATCTCTTATACCTTATTTATCTGCTTCTGTAGATTACTATATTATAGGACCTGGGTAGCGCTATATTATATAGTACTAAGGATAGATATAAAGCTATTCTCTAGCTTATTATATATATCCAAGGTATAGTTATTACTTCCAGGGATAAGCTTAGACCTTAAAATTAATAATTAGATATATTAGTTCTTATCCTTAATTAATTTTAGTATCTTTAGGTTATAAAATATATCCAGCTTACTAAGCAGCTAAGTAATATAGAAGGAAAGTTTAGCTTTTTAACTAAGATATCTATATTTGGAGATCTAGTTAATAAAATCAGAAAAGAATTTCTATATATTCTTATTATAGTATAAATTACTATTTAGAGAAGTATTTTTAGAGATAGTTTTATTAGATATACTCTTAAGGGCAGCTACTAAGAGAATTCCCTCTTTAGACTTAGGTAAGTTAGTTAATATTTAGTTTTAATAGTATAAAAACTCGGTCTAAATAATCTTATCTTTAGAAGTACTAACAGCTAGCTCAGCCTGATCTATCTTAATCTAGTAGTTAAGGTTATTAAGCCTAGCTAGCTAGCTAATAATATTATTAGTAAGTACTTTTAGATCTATAGAGCTAAGAAGGTAGATATAAGATATAAAGTAAGTAAGAATAAGTACTTAATATTAAAAGAAATATATAGGTAGTTAGAATCTTCTACTAATTAAGGTAGATAATAGGCTAATACTTAAAAAGAAGTATTAGAAACCGGAGGCAGGATAATAAGACTAATACTAAATAGTCTGCAGCTTATAGTACTAGTAAAGTAGCTTTTCCTAAATTACTAAGCTGCCCTCTGTATATAATATAAATACCTAATTCTTTACTACTATATATAGACCTACTTCTTACCTGTTCTCTTAGCTTTATTATAATAAGTATTATTATAATAATATTAAAGGTATAATCAGAAAAAATAGGTATTAAAGGGGCTTATAAAGTAGTTAAAGAATTATATATTAAATATAATATATAGTAAGATAATATTATATTAGTAATCTACTAGCTTAGCAAGGTATAGGAGTTAAATTATTTACCTCCTTAACTAGGCTACTAACTATATTCTTAGTAGATAGAACTATCTTACTCCCTTATTAATCTGTTATATATAACCCCTCTCTTTCTTTATAACTTAGTTTATTATATCTTACTAGCTTTCTTACTCTATATCTTAATACTATAATCTTACTTTCTATTTTCTATCTGATCTACAGGCTTATATTTATTTTTCTTAGTATATTCAGAATAATTTTCCGAATTAGTATTACTCTACAGACTACTTATTTTCTCTATCTCTTAATTAGCTAGATTACTCTCTCTTTAGTAAAAGAGCTTATATATTTATTTAAATACTATATATAAGGTATAGGTTTACTTAATATTTATATTAATATAGGATATTTTATTATAAATATACTTAATTAGTATTTCTTTATCTATATAATAGATAAACTAAATATATTAAGCTATATTATCTTTTAGATAGCCTCTGGAATAATTAAGATATAGACTGTATTTTTAATCTATCTATTAACCTTACTTTCAGTTCTATATATTAGTATTATAACTTTAAAGCTTTTTATATATAGTATACTAGTAGTAATAACCTTCCTCTACCTAGGAGAATAAAACCCTACTTAACTAAGAGAAAGTAAATTAAGTACTAATTAGTAGATAATTAATATTAAAAAAGATACTATTAAAGAGATTTAATAGATAGGAGGTTACTAGTCTTAGATTAAAATATTCTCTATATTCTGGAAATTTATATAGCTAGCTGAAAAGAATATATAGAATAAGCTTATCTTTACTACTCTAGTAGCTATTATTACTAGCTACTTAGAATATTTATTATAAATAAAGCTAGGTAAACTATTTAGTATTCTTTAAAATATTAAGAGCTCAGAGCTTATAATAGGAAAACTAGCTTTTAAGATTTTTATCTACTATAGTATTCTTATATTAGTATTACCTATAATCTGATATTTATATTCCTTATAGTAATTAAAACTTAATAGAGATTATAGATAAAATCTGCAGTTAGTAGCTTATAAGTAGATTATATAACTGGATTAAAAATATTATTCTTATATTAGTTCAGGGTAATTTAAGGATATAGTAGATAAAGTATTAGATCTTATTATATTATTTAACTCCCTGCTCCTTAATCTAATACTATAATTAATTACCCTAGTATTTACTTCTGCTAGGCTATACTTAATATATAGCCCCTAGGTAAAGCTACTTATATTCTATAGGGTTCTCCTTAGTATAGTACTAGAATATAGATTATTCTTATTAGCTATACTAAAGGCTAAAAAAGCTAATTACTAATATTATTTATAGAAGTCCTAGTAATATAATAGTCTATAAGGATAGAAAACTATTACTAACTTTTTATAAAAGGATAATAAGATTAAGTAGTACTAAAAGGAAATATATATATAGTCTAGATTACTCGAGAGTTATTACTCTACTATATCTATATTTAAATACCTGTAAAATACTATAGATTATTACTTATTACTCTTTATATATTATATAATTATATATAGTATATTGAAGAACTCTAACTAAATAGACTATTTTATTATATTCAGAGAGCTCTTATTTATATTATTAGATAATACTAGCTTCTTTACTTTATACCCTAGAATAGTTATCTATACTCTTTTTAATACTAACCTACTAAGAAAGATTATAGAACTCAGAATTAAGAAGGATAAAGGGGATATACTGAAAGTAATAAAGAGGGAAGTTATATATAAGAATATAAGTTTCTTATATTCAGATTATAAGAAAAAGATTATTAATATTTTAAATCTTACTATTACTAGTAGTTTATATATTATACTTCTTAAACTAACTGATATCGGAAAATTAACTATAGTTAATATCTTATTCTATAAGGGAGAATTATTAAATAGTATAGTTAAAGTTAATAGGAAAGATATTATTAAAGTCTCTAAGGAATTATAAGTTTTAATTATTTATACTTTAAAGCCTTAATATTAACTACTTCTAGCTTATATTATTCCCTCAGTCTAATAGAATAGATATCTATATACTTTAAGCGTTCTGTAAGGGAAATAATAGTATATAGAAAACTATATACTACAGATAGTAAAATCCTTAAAGCCTATTATAAGGCTTATATTAATAAGCTTATTATAAGTTAGATAGATAGGCTTAGTATAAAGATCAGGAAGAAGTAAGTATTAGCTATCCTGATAAGAAATACCTATTAACTATAATTACTAGTACTTATTCAGGAGATAAGCTCTAATATATCGGGCTTATCTATATATTCTTAAAGAAACTAGTAATTATATATATAGATAAAGGTACTAGTACTATTAACTCTATTACTAAAGCCTGCTTATAGGCTTATATAGTAGAATTCTCCAGTATATTAATTATTATTATATAGGTATATCCAATCTTATTATCTTTTTAAGAATATAAGTTAATATATAGTTTCTTATTACTATAGCTATCAGCTATTAAATATAGTTAAGATAGATTATATTATTTACTTTAGTAATAGTTATAAGATTCTAGAGGATAGTAAATATAAGGAACTTCTTTATTTAAATAGATACTATACTAAAGTATAGAGAATATATATAGGAAAAGAGTAACCGGATAATCTTAAGAAAGAATTATACTGAGGTAAGTTCTATTTAACCCTAATTCTTTATATAATAATTTATTCAGTCTGATATATATTCAGGTAGATAAGAATAGGATTATAGATATATTAGATTCTTTATAATTAAATAGTATTCAGAAGTATTCTAGGGATATAAAGCTATAGATTATAATTTAGTTAAAGAGCTAAGGGATCCGGAGAACTGAAAGATACTAATAGAGTATAGTAACTGTATATATAAAGAAACTATACTAGAGATATCTCTATTTATTAAAATTATATAAGCGGGGGAGGAATAATAGCTATAACTAGTTCTAATTAACTTAATCTTGGACTATTATAATAGGGTCTTAAATAAATATTTAGACCCTTATATCCCTACCTTAAGTTATAACCCTCTAGTAGCTAAATTCTATACTTATTCTTCTCTCTAGCTCTTTAGTAAACAGGACCTTATTATTTAATATTTTATAATACTACTTCTATTCTAACCCTAAATTATAACTACTGACTGCTTTTTACTCCTTTATAAAGCTACTAAATATTAGTATATAATATATATATAAGTAGTAAAAACTAATTATCTCTAGAGCTAAAATACTAAAGAGAATATTTATCTAGCTATTAACCTTGCTCTTTAAGATCTTTTTAAGAAGCTTATTAAGAAATACTACTTTTTCTTAAGAGGTACTACCTCTTATAGCTAGGATAATCTCTTTCTTTAGATTATTTTTATTCTATAAAGATAGCTCCTTCTAAATTTAAATAATAACTAGTTCTTCTTTAGGTAATATATTTTCTGATTAATACTAGGCCGGGAGAGTAAAAGATATTAGGAATAAATAGAATATAGTTAGTATTAAATAAATTATCCTAAATATCTAACTACTTTAATCTATCTTTCATAGTTCTAGATATTCTTACTAATACTATATAGACTGTAGGACTAATATTATAGTATAAGTAAATTAGATAGGTATAACAGTTAGATAACTTATACTGGACAGGGTCTAGGGTAGGTTAGGGTTAAACTAATTAGAGTATTATTCTAAGTAGTATAATCAGGTTATCTTAAGCTATATAATATAAGTTACTATTAATATATAAGTATTATAGAGTTAGTAATAATAGATATATAGATAATTATATTAATAACTATCTGAAGGAGTATTCTAACTAGTAAAATAAATATATATATATATAGTTATAAAGTATAAGGAGTATACTACTCCTAGTAATCTATCTTTATCCTATAATAGAAGTATAATACTTCTATTACTCCTATTCTTTAGATAGTAGGGTATATATAATTATATAATCTATTATAGAGATCTTTATTTATAATATAATACCCTCTCTCTATTAGTCTTATTCTTAAGATCCTATATAATCTTAATAAGTTCTTCCTCTCTTTATATATAATAGCTATATTATAATATTTATTATATCTAATTATATTTAAAAACCAGTATATTCTAAGACTTATAAATAAATTCTCCTTACTACTACTATTTAAATATTCAGTCTTCTAGCTGATATACTATATACTCTATATTTTAAGATAAAAAAAGAGTATTTTATTCTTCTGAATAGAAAGTTATCCTGATATAATAAGTATATATAAAATAGTTATTATTATAACAGAGTACTAGTTATATCTAACTATATATATCTCCTTATATACTTATTTATATCCTTCTGATTCCTATTCTAGTAGAAAAATTAATAATATAGTAGAAAAAACTAGCTAAAGAAGAGTCTAATATAGATAAAAAGATCCTTTTTTTATATTAATAAATAACTTAACTCTAAAGTAATCTATCTACTACCCTAGGGTATATTTAGGATATTTATAAGATATATAGATATATTAAGAGTAAAGTATAGTAGGAAATTCAGTATAGTTTCTAAGAGCTTAATAAGAAAGAGTAACTATCTTTAAATCAGGCTTTTAACTTTCTTAAGGCTTCTGAGTAATATACCTTAGAGGAAGTCCAGTTCTTAGAAATTACCCCTAAGATAGATTTAAATTTATTAGGTTTTAAGGAGGATTTTTCTAATTTAGCTTTTCTTTTCCCTTCTAATAGAACTAGTAAATTAAGTATTAGTACTTCTTTAGATACTTAACTAGTTCCTATATATTATTATTATTAGTATACTCTTTCTATTTAATTAGATAGAATATTTATCTATTTCTAACTTCCTTCTTTAGGATTTCTTCTAGTTTAAATTCTTTTTTATAGACTTTAATCAGATAGTTCTAATCTAATATATTATCTAGTACTTTTTTAAGTAATAAGATATAAAAAACTAGGTAAATATATATTATATCTAGTAGTAAAAGTTTATAATTAGTATCTAATTTTTTCTTAAGAATCTTAAATAATCTAAGTTTTTTATAATCTAATTTATTACTTAGTTTTATTATTATAATATTTTTATAAAGTAGATAGATCTTATCTCCCTCCTCTAAGATTAGTTTTTCTAATCTGGTTTTATTATAATATTTTTTTATTCTTTATTAGATAAATTTAAGTTCTATTTTTATTTCTATATATAATAAATATAGTATTTCTTTTATTAATATAGTAGCTAGTATATTAGATCTATTAAGTTCTAATTAGTTCTAGAATTATAGCTTATAACTATAATTTATATATATAGATATTAGCTAGATAGATTTTTATACTAAACTATTATAAGTAATTTATACTATTAGTAATAGTTATATCTAATTATCTTACTTATAGTTAATATATACTTATAGGTATTATTTTAGAGTTTAGTTTAATTATTCTATTTAACTATTACTCTATAGATAATAAGCTATTAAAAGCTTATATTTAGTACCTATTTATATTATAAGTAATTATTAAAACTTAGAGATAAATATTATTTCTCTATCTAATATAATTTTATTAGATAATCTATAATAACTAACTATATATTATAGGAACTAGTATATAAGATCTTCTATAGAGCTTACTTCTTTATATAGGATAAAATATCTATATTTTATAAATCTATTAATAACTATCAGAATACTATTATATTCTACTCTAATTATAAGTTCTTTTAATAATAGTAGTTTAATAATATAATTAAAGAATACTAATTACTATAATTATTCTAATATTAGAACTAATTTAAATTCTCTATAGGGTTTATATCTTATAGATTTAATTCTAATATAAGTATTATATTCTAAAACTATAGCCTATATATCTTTTCTTAGACCTAGATAATTATAATATTATCTAATTCTATTAAATATCTTTTTAACTCCTTAGTATCCTAAGAGTAGATATTTATAAATTTCTTTAATAAGTATTATTCTAGTATTTTACTATAGTTCTTTTAAGCTAGGAATAGTTTCTATCTAGACTTTAGTATATACTATCTCCTTAAGTATAGCTCCTAAGGTTTTCTATACTAAGTATTCTTTATTATTAGTAGAGAATAGCTATCTATTTATCTTTAGAACTATTTTCTTATATTTAGATTTCTAGCTAAAAGTATTAGCTCTTCTATTTTCTAATTCTTTTTAATATATAATTTTATAATTAAACTAAGATAGATATTCAGTATAGTATATTTATCTTCTATTTAATTATTAAGTTATAGTAAAGTATTAAATATTCTTATAGTCTATATATATCTTAATCTTATATATTATTCTTAAATAGTAATATTTAAATTCTTTAAATATATATATAATAGCTATAAATTCCTTATTATAAATAGAATAGTTAAGCTCTATACTATATAGTTTCTTTAAGAAGAATACTATAGGGTATAATACTCTATTATTATCTCTCTAGCTAATTTATATACTAATTATAAAGTCTAAGATATTTATTTTAAGTTCTACTTTCTATATAAGATTAAATATCTATAGTATAGGTTCTAAAAGTATTTAGTTCTTAATTTTATTAAATATTTACTATTATTTATTATTCTATTAGAATTCTATCTCTTTTTTAATACTATTATATAGAGATATAGTAATTTTCCTATAGTTCTTAATAAATTATTAGTAGTAATTAGTAAATCTAAGAAAAGCTTATACTTCTTTAATAGATTTTAATACTTTCTATTCTTTAACTATAGTAATCTTATCTTATTCTATTTATATTTTATTTAGCTAAATAGTATATCCTAAGAAGTTAACTTTTTATATATAGAAGAAACTTTTTTCTAGTTCTATAAAAAGTTTTACTCTTTCTAATTTTTCTAAGACTTAGTATATATATTTCTTATATATCTTTAGATTATTAGAGAAAATTAAAGTATTATTAAGATAGATAACTATAAAGATATTAAGATACTTCTAGAGTATTTAGTTAATTATTTATTAGAATATTATAGATATATTTATTAGTCTGAAGGGTATAATAAGATACTTATAAAGATTAAACTTTATTTTAAATATTATTTTCTATTTATCTTCTTTCTTAATTTATATTAGATTATAAGCTTTCTTTAGATCTAGTATAGTAAACTACTATTTACCCTATAATTAATTCCTAAGTTTAGTAATTAGTAGTAAGGGTATTCTGTTTTTTTATATAATCTTATTTAGCTATTAGTAATTAATAACTAAATAGAGTTTACTATTCTTTTTTAATATAAATATTATAGGGTATCCTATAAATAAAGTTAATAGTTATATATAGTCTTTTACTAATATATTATTAATATATTTATAGAGTATTTATAACTAAAGTTCTATAAGATTATATAACTTATAGAAATCAGGTTCTTCTTCTTTAATAATAGAGATCTTATAATTCTACTAGCTATATTCTAATAGTTCTATTTTAAGTTCTTCTATAAATAGTATTTTCTTAAAATACTTATATTCCTATAGAATATTCTTAAAATATTCTTCCTATTTTAAATACTAGATTTATTTATATTTATACTAGATATTCTTTTTCTTATTCTACTATACCCTTTATTAATTATTTATTTAGCTCTATTTCTAAATTCCTATACTAAATAGTTTTAGAAGTAGTTTTTCTATTTCTTTTTACTATTAATTATATTTAACTTTATATTTTTATTATTATTCTTTAGTTAATTATTCCTAATTAATAGATACTAAATCTATATCTAAGAGTAGTTTTTACTTCTATATCTAACTTAAGACTTATATTATTTATCTTAGTTCTTATTATAATAGATTTCTTATATTACTAGATTATAATACTATTAAGACTACTACTACTATATCTACTTATTATTATAAGTTATTATAGTTTTTTATAATAGTACTTTTAGATATTAAGAAATAAATATATTTTTCTAATATCTAATAAAATTTTAATTTTTATTAATTCTAATATTAGTATATTAGAGTATCCTTTTACTCTATCTAGCTAGTATACTAATTTATTAGTAGGTTTATATCTTAAAGCTATAGTAATTTTAGTATAACTTTATAGATTCCTAATAGTACTAAGTTATAAGTAATATTAAACTTTCTTCTCTAGATTTTAATTATAAGATAATTAGTCTTAGAGTTAATAATCTTATTATTATACTTAAACTTTAAGTCTTTAATATTTATAACTATATAAGTTTTTTCCTTCTTCTTCTATAGTAAATAGAATTAGTTAATTACTACTAGTAAAATATAATTTTCCTATACTCTATAGTTAATAAATACTATAAGCTAGTTCCCCTTAATCTCTACTTTTATAAGGATATATATAGAGCTTCCTGCTTCTATAGCTTCTAGAGTCCTCTAATCTATTATTAATATATTTCTATACTATAGCCTTATTATAAATAGTTTAGATTATTTTTTACCTAGTTAACTTATTCTTAAGGTTTATTTATTAGTAATAGTACTTTTTATTTATTATATATTCTATTCTATTCTTTTTTATTAGTAGAGGTAATTCCTAATTCCTCCTTATTACTACTTTCTTTACTATCTATTAAAGAAAGCTGCCCTTCTAAGCAGTATTTTTACAGTCTCTCTTCCTATATTTATTATTATTAAAGGTATAGCTTAGTAGTATTTATATTATTATTACTATATTATACTAATACTAAGGCTTCCTATTTAACTTCCTAGTAGTTTCTATATAGCTATTTATTATAGTATTTAATCTGTCTATTATAGCTATATATTACTTAATCCTCTATATACTTAAAGTTATACTATTATTTAACCTTAGTATCCTTATATACCTTATATTTCTATTCTTAGTATATTTCTATTAGTATTTCCTCGAAGGTATATTTAATAGGATATTCTTCTAGATCCTCTTTAAAGATAGTATATAGTTCTATCCTATAGTATTAATATATAAAGTATTATATTTAAACCTTCTTATATTTTCAGAGTATTCTTCTATTAGAGAATAGAAAGAAATTATTTCCTATTTTATCTTTCCAGTATATATTATACTATATATTATAGCAGATTATCTATAATTCTTATCTATAGTTATATATACTACTGATCTTTATATAGATAGGATTATTATAATTATTATTAGAGTATTAGATAGTATTTATAGTACTTCTACTATAAAGTACTATCCTAATTACTTAATTAGGATTCTGATCCTATATCTTTTCTTAGTAGTAAGTATATAGTTTATTATATTCAGCCTTAATCTTATCTCTAGTAAACTAGTATTATTCTTATTCCTCAGGGGTATATTTAATAAGTTTATTAATATAATAGAGTATATACTTATATTTAGTAAGAGGTCTATAGTCTATAATATCTCTTTTATCCTTATACTTCTATTTAAGTTCTCAGAGAATATATATAATATATTACTAGTTCTCTTCTAATACTATTTATTTTTCTTCTTCTTCTTCTTCTTTATTACTATCTTCTAGTATCTTATAGAAGCTTAGTATAGGTTTTCTGGAAAATATAGATATTATAGTAGTTATATAGTTCCTTTCCTAGATAATCTTTCTAATTATTCTAAGTATTTTAATCTTAGTTTTCCTAGTTACTCCTAATTATTTTTTATCTTCTTTAGTAGGTTTCTAACTCTTTTACTTTTTAAGCTTTAGATATTAGAGTAAGATATATCTAACCTTATTATAATTATAATATTTATATTTTTCTATAGCTCCTAGCTCTATAGGACCTATATATATCCCAGAGACTATAGATTATTACTATTATTATAGTTAACTAGTATTAGTATAATAGATTATCTTTTTACTATAAGTATACTAATAATACTACTAATTATTAATTCTTATAGCTATAGTTATATATTTATAAATACTTACTAGCCTATCTTCCTTATAGAGCTCCTTCTGAACTTCTTCTTTTAATCTATTAAAATAATATAATATAGTATATTCCTAGTTCTATTTAGTTTTTATTAAAAGCTAGAGGTATCTACTACTAAAAGTAAAGATAGATCTAGTTTAAGTAAGTTTATTAATTTTATATTTAGCTTTATATCTCTTATCTTAGATTTTAAATATCTATTAAAGAGTCTCTATAAAGTAATTAAAACTTATTATAATATTAATAGTTTATTAGCTTTCTTAACTATTAAGATATTCTCTTATAATAGATTTAAACTAATTAAGTATAGCTCTCTTAAGTTATAAATAGATATATATAACTTATTATTTATTATTATTAAGAGTAATAGGGAAATAGTTAAAGTATACTCAGAGTTAGATTATAAAGTCTTAGAGCTTATCTTAAGTCCTATTAAATATCTTAAATAGTAGTAATTTAAGAAATACTTCTAGCTCTTTTCCCTAGGCTATAGCCTAAGCCTAGATCTAAAGATTAGTATTCTGAACAGCTTACTATCCTATAAGAGTAGTAGTAGTAGCTATTTCTTATTATATAACTATAAGGTATTTCTAAAGCTAAAGGATCTATACTTATAGGAGCTTAATCTTAGTATTATTATTTCTATTACTACTATTACTACTATTATTATCTTTATCTATAGTATTCTTAATATATAGAGCAGATAGGTTATTAATAATAGGGTACTACTAGTAGGCTAGAGAAACTATAGTAGCTATAATATCTTCTTTATTATTATATAGTAATTAAAATAAGATAATTAGCTGAATAAGAGTTATTAATATATAATAGTTAGATAACTTATACTAAACAGGGTCTAGAGTAGATTAGGGTTAAACTAATTAGAGTATTATTCTAAGTAGTATAATTAGATTATCTTAAGCTATATAATATAAGTTACTATTAATATATAAGTATTATAGAGCTAGTAATAATAGATATATAGATAATTATATTAATAACTATCTGAAGGAGTATTCTAGCTAGTAAAATAAATATATATATATATAGTTATAGAGTATAAGGAGTATACTGCTCCTAGTAATCTATCTTTATCCTGTAATAGGAGTATAATACTTCTATTACTCCTGTTCTTTAGATAGTAGGGTATATATAACTGTATAACCTATTATAGAGGCCTTTATTTATAACAATAGGTAAGATTAGCTACTAAGCAGCTTAACTACTCTTATAATCCGGTATAGTTTTACCCTTACTTCTATCCCTAGGAATTATATAGCTATAGTAAGCTGCTTAAATATAGTTTAATAGTATATTTTAAGCCTTATTTACTTATTATAAAAATACTAAAGTAGTTAAGGAGTAGTATCTTAATAGTATAGGATAAATAGGAAAATATACTAGAATCTAACTCTCGATCTTATATATATACTTTTTTAGACTATATCTAATAGGAACTTTTTTAAAGCTCTATTAAGTATACTAGAGTATATATTATAAGAAAGCAAGCCTCAGATAGTAAAGCAGACTCTATATTCTCTCAGGTAAGGTAGTAACTTATATATATATAGCTTATATAGCTCTGTCCGGACCAGGCAGTAATAGAGCGGGGGTCTATATAAGGTACTGAACTATTAGTCGGTTAATTAATTTTATTTCCTCTTTTATAGCTATAAGTACTTTAACTACCTAATAAAATTATAGTACTTAAATTATATAGAGATCTAGAAATAGTACTCTCTTACTATTATTAGTAAATAATACTAATTATAGCTAGCTATTAGGAGCTATAGTAACTAAGGGCTATCTCCTAGTATATATAATTAAGCTAACCTCTGGAGATTAAATCTTATCTCTTTAGAGTATATCTTAAAATAGAATTCTTAAACCTTCTAAGTAATATCCTCTTAAGTATTATAGGATTCCTTAAGATAGAGGATTAATTTTATTTAGGCCTATATTATAAATATCTTAATTTCTTTCTTAATAATAGAATATATTAATAGAATCTCTTAGTTAGTAATAATCCCTATTAGGTATAACTTTTACTAATTAATTTAGATCTATATACTATTCTCTATTAACTCGGAATTAGATACTAGATCTTAGAGGTCTTTTATAAAGCGGATTATTATAGTAAAAATAGCTTATTTATAGTTACTATCTATAATTACTATTTATACTAGCTTTATCTATAATAATAGTATTATAGTATATTATATTAGGTAATCTATATAAACTCTCTATCTTTAAGGATCTATTATAGAAGAGATAGCTATTAATCTATAAAGAATACTCTAAGCTACTTATTTAGATAGGTTTATATTAGAGGGAGTTAAACTATTATACTATATATATAGTTTTATCTCTTACTTATTATAAGGTAAGAATATATAATACTAGCTTATCTTATACTATACTAAGAGGGAGATAGTCTGATTATATAAGCTAGTATCTACTAGTTAAATCTTTATAAGAAATACTAAGAACTATCTCTATTTTAGTATTATTATTTATAGAGTAAATAATAAATAATAGAATATATAATAACTCTATATTATATCAGGGTAGGTATTTTTACCCTTTTTCCTACTAGAGATTTTTAGTAGTAAAGTAGGGTAGGATATAATCTTTAAAATTATTAATAATTATTTTTATAGTATTTTAATAATTCCTATTAATAGCCTATAAAGTTTATTCTATTTAATATTTTACTTTTAAATAGATAACTATCCTTCTGATCAGATTCTCCCTAAAGCTTTATTATAGAGGATAATTAGGAATAATAGTTCTATTAATAATAGCTAGTCTACTATTAATCTAGTATAATATAAAAGAACTAGTAAGATATTTATTAAGGAAATAGAAAAGGAAGTTATAGCTGCTAGCTATAGCTAAAGATTCTACTACTAAAAAGAAATTAGCTTCTCTAGATATAAATTTATAAAGGATAAGATTATAATAGTTTATATTAGGAATCAGGGTTTAATAGGTTATATCTTAATATCTATAAATATACCTATCTATTAGTATAATTCTTAAGTAGATACTTTATTAATCTTATTAGAAATTCAAATACTCTATAGCAGCTATAGCTCTATTTATAATTAAGATTAGGAAGGTAAGGCGAAGGTAGTAGAAATATCTATATATAGCTATTCTATAAGGATATAAAATCCCTTCTTATTCTTAATTCTTTTAGTAATAGCTCTATTAAGATCTAGTTAGTAGATAATAGATATATATTATATCTAAATAGTAAATTAGAAGATTTAGTACTAATACTAATACTAGTATCTTTTAATCTATAGTTATAACTATTTAGATTAGAAGGCTTAATAGTACTATTACTAAAGTTAATTCCTATATTATTTAAGGGTAAATTTAGAACTAGGTCTTAGTCTGATAGAGTATAACTATTCTACTTTAGTTTTTTAAGTCTAGGGAAAGTTCTTAGCTAGACTAAAAAATAGTATACTTAAATAAAACTTACTCCTAGTATTTAAGATTCTAATAGCTATAATTCTTATCTATCTAAATACCTAGAATATTATTATTAATTCTATAACTAAAGATACTTCCTTAAATAGGCTCCTATAGCTGAATTTCTATTCTAACTTAAAGTACTATACTCTCTATTTCTCTGAATACTACTATTTAAACTTTAAAGTAAGTTAAATTATACTAGGATAAGTTCTATTCCTTAAACTGTATTATAGAAGGTTACTTATTTAAACAGGCTGATCAGAGGTATTTAGAAACTAATTCTTTACTAGATTTACTTAGTCTAATATATATTTAGATAGATAAGTTATAGGATTATAGATATATTAGATACTTTATAATTAAGTAGTATTTAGAAGTATTTAAAGAATATAAAGGGCTTTCTATAGATTATAATTTAGTTAAAGAGCTAAGGGATCTAGAGAATCTAGATATACTAATAAAGTATAATAACTATATATATAAAGAAACTATACTGAAGATATCTCTATTCTATTAAAATAATATAAATAAGTTAATAAGAACTAGATATAGCTTACTATTTATTATCTAGTTCTTAGAATATTATTATAAGGTTCTGAATAGATTCTTTATTTAGACTAAACTACTCGGATACTATAGTTTAATAATATATTTTAAATCTTATTAATACCTATAGCTAAGGTAGTTAAGGAGTAGTATCCTAATAGCTTAGGAAAATATACTGGAATAAAAAAGATAGGTAAAGAGGTAAAGGAGCTATAGATAAAGCCTTAGCCTTAAGCTAGTAAGATTAATATTACTTTATAGCTTAAGGATCCTTATTCAGCTATTAATAGTTTTATTATAGGTATATTTATTATTTCTATTCTTACTAAAGCTATAATTAATAAAGGCTTGGTAAGTAATCTTATAAAATATAACTAAGTTCTTTTTACTTAAAAAACCTGAATCTAGTCTTTAGCTGGAAATATATAATACTAGCTGGAGCTATTTTTATTATCTGCTCCTGTTTATTTTAATCTATAAGAGAATACTTATATATCTAGTAAAGTAGAATTTTTACCTATCCTACTATATAAGTTTTTAACTAAGATACTTTTTTCTAGTAACTATATTCTATACTAATTACTAGATATATCTTCCTTACTAATCTATTAAAGATCTAATAGCTTTTAACTCTTATCTATTTAATCTACCTTTAAAGTATTAGAATATTAATAAAAGTCTATAGATATATTACTACTATATTATAACTCTATAGCTCTAGGACTACTAGCTCTTTAACTATTACTATTATTAAATAAGTATATAAAATATAAAGGATAAGAGTTAGATAGTACCCCTTTATAAGCAGCTGCTTCTGCGCTAGTATAAGATATCCTATTCTACTATAGCAGTTATAGTTACTATCTAGATCTATTCTTAGTACCTATTACTATAACCCTTTCTACTGAGATAGCAAGCTCTTAATCTATTACTGAAATCAGCTTAGCTTTACTCTATAGTAATATACTATAGCTTAGATAATAGTATAAACTCTTATTATCTACTGGAATACTACTTATAGAAATAATAAATATTTAATATATAGAGTATACTACTATTAAAATTATATAATATTCTTATCTTAGGAATTTATATTATAAATAGTTTTCTTAGTCTACTATTTAAATTAAAAGTCTAATTCTAGCTTATAAGCTTTATACTATACCTCCTAATATTATTATAGAGGCTGTTTATAGAGTAGTATTTCTAGGGTTATATATTACAGGAGATAGTAATTCTGAATTACTCTTATAAAACTTTAATTATAATAGAGTTATTAAATAAATAGTATAGTCTCTTCCTTATTATAGTACTATAGAGGATAGCATTTAGGTAATTACTCTCCTATACTGAGTTTTATAGCCTTCTATATAGAGCTATATATAGTCTTCTTATAATTAAATACTACTATAGAATTTATATCTTCTTATAGAGAGTTTTAGAGTTCTAGTCTATAATTACCCAGAGTAACTTAATACTAGAATATTCTATTTAAAACTTATATTAAGCTATATCTTTTATAGATAAAATATAATAGAGATTAATAAGGAGGTTAGATACTCTTTAAATAGTACTAAAATACTTATTCCTCAGATAGAGTCTAACTTAGTCTGGAATCTTTCTATAACTTAAATAACTAATTTTATTCTCTAGAGATAAATACTATATCTCTCTAATATAGAGCTATACTAAGAGAAAACTCTCTTATTATTAATCTTCTCTATCTACTTTAACTATAAATTACTACTACTAGTTAGATTATATCTAGTAGAAAACCTATATCTACTGTAGTAGAGTTAAGAAAAACTCTCTATCCTATAGAGCTAGGAAATACTGAAACTTTATAAAATATTACTATTATACCTGCTAGTACTATAGGTATATAAAATATAGGTATTAGAACTAAAGGATATATACCCTTTAAGGGAGGAGTATATTAAAGAGAATATTCTTAAATACTTTAGTAATATATTATAAGGAAAAGAAAATAAGGATCTCTATATAGAGATACTAGTATAAATAATTCAGGTACTTTATTATATACTTTTTAGCTAAAACTTATAACTAGTTTATCTTATAGAGCTAGTACTATATATTAGCTAGTAGCTTTTACTTTTTATACTAGCCTCTAAGGCTATATAGTACTAGATTATTAGGCTTATAGATCCTGATAATTTAGACTATATTAAGATAGCTAGTCTATACTATCTTAGAGAGGAACTTAGATAAGTTAGTAGCTAAGCTATAGTAAAGTTTTACTTTCTGATAGTCCTGGGAAATAGAATCAGATTCCTAGCTGTTTATTATATACTTATATTCGTTTTAGTTAGTTAATTAGTAGATAATAGATCCAGGCTATTATATATATATATAAATAGATATAATATTCTACAGTAGATAGATTCCTGGTATATAGAATATTCCTACTATAAGTTATTACAGGGTCTACTCCCTTTCTGTATAATATTAAAAATAAATACTATCGAGGTAGTTCTACCAGCCCTCAGTAATACAGATGATCCGAATCGAGAGAGCTACTAGTCGGTAGTATAGGTAGAGATTAATAGCAGAGAGGTTGTGGATAGATAGGCAGGCGTGCTAAAGTTATCAAGCTGGGTGTTAGGGTATACCCAGAATAACTATCACCTTAAAATAGATTAGGAGTGACTTTTTTTTTAATTAAATTTTAATCCTCGAACTATATCCTAAGCACGAGCGAAGCCTTATATTTTCTCATACAGATACTAAATCAATTCTTTTCAACAGATATTAGGTTCCAAAAAGTATTATAAGTAATTATCTATAGATAAACAGCTGTTTATAGCAGCTCCTCTGAACAACAGTCGACAGCAAGGTAGCTTTAGCTCAACTCTACTCTATTAGTTAGTCCGAAGAGCTGAAGCAAAGTATGGTCAGCAGAGGTCTTAATAGACAGTTATAGCGGAGCTAGAGATAAATATTCAAACGCACCTTCTTTATATTACTATAAATACTAAATTGAGCTGCTGTTATACTGCTAACTATAATAGCATATGCTTGTATACCTGTATAGGCACTATATAGCCTAAGCTCGAACGAGATACAAATTAAGCGGTAGGTTATACTTTCGCCTCTACCTGCCTTTTCCTTATTAATTCTACTTAGGATAGTATTGGCTAGTTAAGAAATAATAGCAGCAGCCAAACCAGAGACAAGCCTAGTACTAAGGTTAATACCTATAACTCCTATCAAAGAGAGCCCCCTCTGGTCTATAACACTATATACCGCCTAGGTAGCCCTCTTATAGACTAAAAACATTACTATCGTAGGAATCCTATAATAATATCTATATTAGTATATATAGAAATTAAGCGTGGAGGATAAGTTTAACTGCCTGGCCGTACGTACTGTTTAAGGAGGATAGAGCTCAGGCTAGAGTACTTGCTACAGATACCCTCCTCTCTTACTAGCTTAGTAAGAGCGCCTATACAACCAGTTGCATAGCTAGGCTGAGATATAAGCTGTATTCGAGCAGACTCGAATAGGCAGAGTGCGATATCCCCAAGGCACCGAGGTTAGATATATAATATCCCGGTTATTAGAAGCAGTTAAGCGTCCGAGATAGTCAACTGTACAGGCTTTAAAGTACTTACAACCGCTAAATTCAAAAGCCCCCTAGAACCAGTAGCCTGTAATAATCGGGCCTAGCCCAGTCAGAAGAGCCCCTAGCCCTTCTGATAAAACTATTTACCGTATACTCTTAGAAAGGGCGTTACTGTAGGTAATTAGGTCAAGCTGGATATAAGTTTTAATACTGAGCAAGGGAGAAGGGTTAATTTATTGGAGTGCTTAAGAGGGAAAGGAATCAATTATAGCCCGAGTTCTTAAGACTGGCTTGGGTTGAGAATGCCGGGAAGCTCTCCTGAGGCAGGCTTTTAGGGGCTGTTCAGGAAGATAACCTTCCGGGCGAAGGTATGCAAATATACCGGGTGAAACCTACTTGAAGTTATGTCAGTCTAGTTTATCGGTTTAAGTATTTATAGGGCTAATAGTTAATGATGAATACTTTACCGCTGGACGGATAGGAAACTAAACCTTATTTCATATCTTCGGCTGTATTGTAAATCAGTTATATCGTTTTGGGTTATAGTAGTAAAAAAATATATAAGTCTACTATAATATAATTATTTAATCTGTAGCTAAAGCTATAAATTTTTTTTTTTTTAAAGGTATAAGGTTTAACTCCTTTTAAGCTGTATCTCTTTATAAAAAAATATTAAAAGTATTAGTAAATATATATAATAAAATAATAGAATTAATAGCCTTATCTTAGTTCCTGAAGACTGATAGAAAAGAATAAAGAAATAAATTAGCTAATTAGCTCTTTTTATAGTATCTTAAAATATTTGATTTATTAATAGTAGGTAGTTTTATCTAGTACTATAATAATAGGTTTATATAAGATAATATATATTAATAAGCTCTATAAGGCTTACTCTCTTTAGTAATATATAGATAGATAAAATACTAAAGGAATATTAGGCTGGGGTAGGGGAAATAAAGAAGAAATAAGTAAAGATAATACTAGTAGGGGAAGGGCCTGGTTATATATAGAAGAGTAAGTTCTATATTACTATAGATCCGTATCTTAAGCTGGATTTTAATATCCAGATTTAAATTAAGTTATAGCCTGAGAGTATTACTCTTACTACTGTATTACTGATTTTATTCTAGAGCCTGGCTGCTAATAGACCCTAGAGTATTAGTAATACTGCTAAGAGTATTATCTGCGAGGTTCTATATACTACTGATACTACTAACTCTATCGAGAGCTATATCTGATTTCTTACTCTTATAGGTCTTCTTTTTATAGAAAGTATTAGTCTCCTTAATAGATCTAGGGTTACTATTACTAATATCCTCTTGAAACTCTACTGGTATATATTATAGCTTTTCTATTATTAGGGTTAGTATTAAGTAGATAAGTATATTTTCTTTATATATAATAGTAAATAAAGAGAAAGTAGAAGTAGAAGTAGAATAATAGTAGAAAATAATTTAAGATATAATTATTAAGGGGATAGCTCTATCTGATATATATTAGCTCTTGAAGATAAGATAGAGGAAATCTACTTTTTATTTTACTTCCCCTATAACTATCTTTCTTTAAATATAATATATCTCTTTATCTGTTAGAGAGAATATCCTAGTCAGATAAGTAATATAATAAGAATATCTTATAAATAGGATATCTCTTTTCTAATAATATAAACCTTAGAAACAGCCTTATACTGTATTAAGCTAAGCCTGGTAATCTTCTAAAGATAAAAGGGGATAGTTACTCTGCTTAATCTGTTCCCTCCTTTACCCCCCTCTGGGGGCTCTCTATCTCTCCCTATACTAACTACTAACTATATAGGAGATATAATACTATCCTAAAGTCTAAGAGCAGAAGCTAAGGCTATTTAGTTCTAATAATACCTAACTGTAATAACCTCTGTAAATATACTGATTATTATATCTGGAATAAGGAATTTAAATCCTATAGTAGCTTTATTATTAATATAAAGAAGTGCTCTAAGGGATATAAGTATAAGGCTGATCTTTATAACTTGGTCCTATAGTATAATTATTATATAGTACCTGAACCTAGCTATTAAATAATCCTTAATAAAAGAGTTTAGGATATTAAATATTATTATTTTAGCCTTTTAGTATAGGCTTATTATAGTAGAACTGATACCTTATAGCTTACTATAGGTACTAGGTAGGCCTTATAGATTATATAATCTTACCTTATTATTTTCTTCTTAAATATCTTAAGGATAGTATTATTATAGGTAGCTACTGCTATATTAATTACTATCTGCTATATATTATTCTTTATTATTAGATCTAACCCTGTAGCTATTAGCTCCTGGAAGTATACTATATCCCCAGATACTGTAATATATAGGAGTCTCTTATATATAATATAATAAATATTTAAGATTAGCCTTCTAAGTAGAGAAGTACCCCTAAGATATATTAGAGCTAAGGACCTCCTAGGACTATACTAGTTAATAATTAAGCTATAGGAGTTACTTTAGTATATTAAGTTAGTACAGTTAATATAGCTTATTAACTGTTTATAGCCTATACCTATAGGAGTTCTACTACTTATTTATCAGATAGATAGGGGCTGCTGTAAGATACCTATTATCTGATCTAGTAGATAAGACTATAATTTATACTATAACTCCTCTACTATAAAATTAAAGGGGAAGGGGGGAAGTAGTAAAGTAAGATAGCTAGTTATTAGGTTATATTAACTGCCCCCAGGGAGCTAGATTATTATATTTAGTAGTTCTGAGTATTAATATAATAAGTATACTGCTTTGCCTTAACCTTGTAAGTTATACTATAAGAGTTAGATTAGTATTCTATAGATATATTTTGTATTATTATAATAGAATATACTACTGTTTTTTTTTTTTTTATAAATAAAATAATATATAGTAGAGAGGAGATAAAGGAATAATACTAAATACTAATAAGCTAGACTTACCCTATAGCTATAGCTAAGAGCAGAGATCTCCTCTATATTATTTAGTATAGCCTTAAGATAAGCTATAAAATTAAGTATTAATAAGCTTATTTATAGAAAATATAAAATTTTTTCCTAAAGAAGGAAATTATACTATAGGAATATAAAGAGTTTTATCTGGTTCAGAAGGTTCTAACTAACTCTATTATAGAGACTACTAACTAAGTTTTAGATCTTAAGTTCTTACTTTAGATACTATATTAAAGTCTAGGACTGATACTAACTATCCGCCCTCTTTTACTTAAGTTATTAGGCTTATTAGATAATATCAAGGAGTTACAGAGGTAACTTATAGGGTTATTTATTAATAAATCCCCTGCTTTTAGGATTACTCTCGGAACTAGATTATAGCTTTTAAGTATAAGATATCTTCGGAACTACTCTATATAAAGAAATATAAGTAGTTATTAGCTTACTTAAAAATAATATAAAAATATATCCTAAGTAAGGAAATTATATATATTTAGAGTAGGAATATTAAGAGTTTTACTAAATCAGGGAAGTTCTAGTAAACTTAATTAAAAATAAAATATTCTAGCTTATTCTTTAAGAGCCTGTTATTCTTAGGAATATAACTTCTACTATCTCTTTTTTTCCTTTCTCCTTCTCTTCTTAGCTTTTTCTATATCTATAGAGATAGTAATAACTTTTTCTGTAAATTCTATAGTTTACCTAAAAAGTATATTAAGGAATAAAGCTTAGCTCCTATCTTTAGTTAGTAGAAAATATAAAATATATATAATATATAATATATTATATACTTATATATCTATATTAGTAGAGCTTGATATATATAAGGGTATTATATACAATAGATAATAACTTATTTGCTTTTAGTTATTTTAATATATTATAGAAATTTTCTCTATAAATTTTATTAATTTAAAGAGACCCCCTGCTGATTATTATAAGAAGATATCCAGAGGATTAGATTATTACAGAGGAGGTATATAATAGTAATACTCTTATTATTAGGCTCTTTAGTAAGTATATTAAGTTTAGTAATAGTATTATTAAAGGTATACTTTATAAGATATTAGGTATAATTATATAAATTTAGAATTTTATAGTAGAAGACTAAGATATTAAGGGCTAAGCTTAGCTGTAACTAGTAAGAGGCTATAAACTCGGACTGAACTATATTAGTAGTAATCTTTAAAATAAGATAAAATATCTAATTAATACCCTTATCTGAGTTAAAACCGAGATAATAGGCTTAGAACCTACTATATAGGTATTATTAGTAGAAGTAACTGTAGCTCTATGCTTTTTACCTAATACAGGCTCAGCTAAGTAATAACTATAGTTACCCTTTCTAAAAATAGAATAAGTTAGCCTAAGTACTTTAAATAAGGAATAATCAGTAAAGTAGATATATATCTTATAATAGAAAGCTTTTAACTCGGTAGTACTAGTATTAGGAATTAGGCTCCTATCTAGTAGATCTAAGATATCCCTGTAGACCCTTTTAAGCTTGTTTTTAACCTTCTTATAGTATCTATAGATAGTAGTAATATACCTCTCCTTACTCCTTACCTGTTTCTTTTATTCGATTAATAAGATATTATACTAGCTAGAATAGTAGGTATAGATTATTTTTATATAAGTAATAGTAAGAAGATCCTGCTTATTAATACTGAGCTTACTATCTATACTGATAACTTCCTTCAGATAGGGGACTATATTATTATAATACTTAGCCTATTTATAAAGCTAAGCAAGGAAAGTATAGCTACTACTATAAAGTTAGTATTATAGATCTGATAAGGCTGATAGAGTAACTAGATAAACCTTTTATACTGTATACTTTATTAGACTAAGTATTTAGTTATAGATATAGTAAATTAGTATAATAATTATAAGATATATAGGCTGATTATAGTCTATCTGGTATCTAGTTAGGTAGGATAAGGGTATCTAAGAGGAGGAATATACTTTTCTAATATATAAGGTTAGGTAGTAAGTAATATATTAAGCTGGTAAGGAATATAGTAGGTTTATATTTATAGAAATTTTATAGGAGGAAGTATATACTTAAGATAAATTACTAAAGTAGGTTTAGTAGAATAATACCTATATATTACCTTTATTTCTAGTTTAAGGGGCCTAAATTAAAATATATATTAAGCTATAAGAAAATATTAGGTTTAAAATAGTATTAACTTTATTAAGGAAGTATTTATATTTATACTAGTAACTTTATAGATACCTACTGATAAGCTGTTTATAGATCCTTCTGCTTTATAACTACATATATAGGATCAGTATATTATACTTACTAATAATATAGAAAATAGCTTTTTATTCCTAACTCAGAGAAAGTATAAGAAAGATAAGCAGTAAACTATTACTAAACCAGGTATACTGGTATCTTTCAGTCCTGCTTTTATAAGTATTATAATTAGATAACCTATATAACTGTATAATACTATAGCTAGCTGGGTAACTACTGATATTTTCCTGCTAATACTTTATTCCTGTTTCTTAGGTTAGGTATTCTTATAATAAACTGATTACTGATATATTTTAATCTATACTTATAGTATAGAAATTTATTAGCTTCTATAGACGAACTCGAAAAGCTGTAAAAGCAGCTCTATAAAGAGTAATACCTATATAAAGAGGAGTAATACTGTTATAAAGAGGCTGAGGGCTATGTTCTGGAAGAATAACTGTAATAGGAAGGAGACTGGAATATATATACTATTGGATATAACTATTGGATATATATATATTAAAAGACAGAAACTTAGCTTTAAGATTGTTTTTTACCCTACAGTATATAGGATTCCCTACTGTATTTATAAGAATTATAATAATTCCCTGTACTATTTGGATTTTCTCTATATAATCTATAATATCTATACCTATAATATAGCAGGGGGTAGAGTATTCTATACTGTATCAGATTGTACTACTATCTATTCTTAATTTTCTTTAATCAGGTTATTATTAAACTCTTATCTAGTAAGCTTATCTAGGTATATCTCCCCTTGAGGTAATAGTATAAGGCCCTTTCTGTTTTGTAAATTATAGAATTTTCCTATAGGGTTAGATAAATCTATATACTTATAAATATAATTCCAGGATATTAGTTAAATATTTTTCTATCTCTTATTAAGCTAAGATAAAAGTAAATAATACCTAGTAATTAATATATAATAGCGGTATATATAGCTATAGTCTATAAATATAGAATTATTATCTATAAATATATAAATATATAATTTATCTTTATTCCTAGCAGGTTTAAAAATATAGCCTTTTAACTTATATTTTTTAAGTATACTTTTAATTTAGGCGGTATATTGATTATTCTAAATAATATCTTGCTTTAAATAAGTAAGAGAGTAATATATATACTCAGTATACTATCTACTAATAAAGTATTGAATATAGCTAGTATAAAATAACTTAATAAAACTTATATATCCTAAAACCCCAGAAAAGGATTATCTAATAATAAGCTGGATATTTTAGATTCTATTTAGGGTTTTAATCTGCTTATAAAGGATACTGAAATAGTTACCCTATAAATCTTTATATAGCTCTCTCTCTATTAATTCTTTATAGATAGGCGGTTTACTAGATTAATTATATAATAGTAGCTTACTATCTGGGGTAACTTAAATAGTACTATCTGGGCTGAAGTATACTTAATATATCTGTATATAAATATCCTTCTTAGCTGATTAAAAGGCCTGAACTATATTATATACTTCTTTTCTAATAATATTAACTGTAATTTCAGCTAGAAGATATCTAATCTATAAAGTAAGCTTCCTTAGAATAGTAGTTTTAATATATATAAAACTATATAATTAAAGCCTGGCTTAGATATAGTTACTTTCTAATGACTATATAATACTATAAATATATAATATCTTAATTATAGTAAGGATAGATTACTTATATCCTGGAATATAAAAGTCCTAATTAGATAGAGAGCTTATAGAGCTGGGTATAATAAAGTCCAGGCTATAGGAACTGCTTAAAATATATTCTATATTAAATATTACTACTAGGAGTAGAAGAGTATATAAGAATACCTTCTGAAAATATAAAATAGGATTAATTCTAATATTATAGTAGTACTGTTTAGATATACTCTCAGATAATATATTAATATATTATAATATATTACTAAGGGATATAATAGTAAGGTTCTATATATTGAAATTTATATTAAGGCTGATTACTACTTGGGAGAAAATAAGCTAGATAGTTATTTAATATATTAGATTTAGTAAGTATATTAGTTATATTAACTATAGTATATAAAAAATGAAATTTAAGATTTTATAAAAGTATATCCTATCTGTTCTATATACTAATTAAAGTATATAATTATTAACCTGATTTCCTACTTAGGGATTCTGACTAAGTATAGGACCTTATTAATATAGTAGGGGTAGTAGGGATAATCTAGAGGCTTTATTAGTAGTAGGATAGATTAAGGGGTTCTAGAGTTAATATATATTCTTTTCTATAACTATTAGGTATAAGCAGTCTCTAATAAGCTACTCTTGTATTATATTAATATAATTTTATAAAAGTATAATTTGCTTATAGAGCTATTATAGTTAGCTAGTAGAGTTTTTACTCTATAGAAGATTAAGATAAGTCTATATCTGTACTTAAAGGGAGTTAAGGTACTTTAAGGTTATAAGATAATACTTTATAATATATATATATATAAAGCAGGAGAGTATAGAGCGAAATAGAATATATTATCTAGGCTATTAATAAAAGTATATTATTTTGAATAAGTAGCTTAGTAGAATATAAAATAGGGGTTAAATATAGTACTTAATTTGATATCTCTAAAATTAAAGATTAAAGGTAATAGCTGTATTTATATAGATAGTATTATACTGTGATAGGTTAGGCGGTATACAGGGGGCACAGGGGATACAGGGGGTATAGGGTAAAGCTATAGGGCACGGGTAAGGCTATAGGGCATGGGCAAAGCTACAGGGCATAGGTAAAGCTGTATACAGGGCACGGGGTATAGGGTAAAGCTATAGGGTATAGGGTATAGGGTACAGGGAAAGCTACAGGGTATAGGTAAAGTATATACAGGGTATAGGATACGGGGTATAGGATATAGGGTAAAGCTATAGGGTATAAGCAGAGCTATATACAGGGTATAAGGGGTAAGAGTAAAGTAATAGTACTAAATTATACTATAACTAGCTAGAAAGAATAAAACTAGAACTAAAGAGAATTAGCCTTTAAGATAGTATTATCTGATTATCTACTCTCTCTATTTTTATAAATAAGCTGAGTACTCTATTAAACTCTTTATAATTAGCCTGAGCTATCTTACTTCTATTACTAAGCCTGGGCTAGCTAGATATATTTCTAATATTATTAAGTAGTTTCTCCTCTCTGCTTCTAAACTTTAATAAAATTATAGATTTTAAGTAAACCTGCTACTTTTTATCTACTGAATTTTTTCTAACTACTATAGTATATATACTATCTTCTATAGTTATAACTGTAAGAACTATAAATTTATTATATTTCTTTAACTTAATATTAGATATCTTCTGGCTAAGGAGTTTATATACTCTATTATAGCTCCCTTTACTTACTAGCTCTATAAATTTTTTAATTTACCTAAGTATATTTACTCCTGTTATAAGCTAAGATTATAGAAAATAAGGTCTTTTACTCTTAGGTAGATAATTACTATTTTCTATATATAAAGTATATAATCTGAATCTCAGAATAGCTATAATTAAAATATTATATCCCTTATACTTAAAGGGTAGTATTAGCTTTATATTATTAAGATTATTAAATTTATCTGATTTATTTATTCAGGGAATTATAGATTTAATCCAGCTGTAGCTGATTCTAGCTAAACTTAATTTATTTCCAGTATTTATAATCTCTATAGAATATTTTAAAGTTCTTCTAGTATTATAGTAGTATATATTTTATAGATACTTCTCTTTTCTAGTACTTAAGCTTTTATTTTTACTTCTATAGTAGTAGCTACTACTACTTCTATATTATCTAGAGCTAACTGTACTTTAATTTTTACTTTATTTACTATTAATATAAAAGCCCTTATAGCTTATTTTATTATATTATCTATCTCAGATTCTTCTAGTTTTTTTATCTAAAGTAAGAGTTCTTAGATTTTCTTAAGGATTTTCTTGAATACTGTCTTATTATTATTAGCAGCTTCTATAGCTTCCTTTGCTTTAGATTCAGCCTGCTGTACTACCTTAGTTACTATTTCTATAAACTTCTCCTTAGCTACTTAGTCTGGTTCTGAGGTTACTAAAAGCTTTACTACCTCTATTATAGTAATAGCTTCTTTTACCTCTTCTGCTTTCCTCTAGGCTTCTATTTTTACTGCTTCTATACTTTTTATACTCTCTGATACTATTAATACTACCTCTTTAATATTTTTTATTATTTTCTTCTTATTATTATTAGTTATTTACTGAATATTCTTTACTACTACTACTACTATAGTAGTCTTACTTTCAGCCTTCTTTGCTATTATTTTTAAAAGGTCAAGGCCTCCAGTATAGGGTAGACCAGCTGTAGGGTAAGCTGGGTCTAGGGTAGGTACAGCCTATAGGGTAGGCTGAGGAATACTGAAGGGATCGTTTCGAAAGGCATAGTAGAAGAAGCAGCCTACTAAGTAAGAAAGAGAGGCTTTATCAGCTACAGGGTAGCTAAGAGGATAGACTGTAGGGTAGATAAAAGAGTGAATTGGTAGCTTGAAGAACCTCTATCTAGCAGGGAGGAAGCCCTGTACTTATAGGTATTTCAGGGCTCTAAGAGCCCTGAAGATAATATATTGCCTTCTGTAATACGGGCTCATAACCGCTATAAGGTTCTCGTACAGCGGATACGAGATCCGCTAATATAAGTACTATAGCGGATATAAAGTCCGCTAATACAGCTGCTACAGTGGTTACGAGGTTCACTAACTAAGTGCTAAGGTTCTCGTACAGTGGATACGAGGTCTGCTAATATAAGCACTACAGCGGACACGAGGACCGCTAATACAGCTGCTACAGCGCAATACAAGATCGCTAATACAGTCGCTACAGCGGCCGTTACAACGGTTATAACCACTAATGCAATTGCCCCAATAGGCAGCCACAGCAGGTTAGGCCGGTAGCTTCAGCGGGCTTCCAGCTTTAGAAAGCCCTAAGTTAGTTATTTCATTCCTCCTTACCCTATACTAATCTGAGATCATTTGATCAACTGATATAGGGTAACCTGATCTACCCTATAGTCTATAGGGTAAATCTCAACACCCCTTCTGAAGGAAATAACTAAGTTAGATCCTTATAGTACTCCTTCAGGCCTAGTAGGTCTCTGAAGGCCTGCTGAAGAGGTACAGTTAGTGGCTTAGTTAGCCCATCAGCGGGCATAGCCTTGGTTTCCAGGTAGCTAAGGCTCACTAAACCCTCTGTAATTTAAACCCTATTATAGTAGAATTTCAGCAGTGTATACTTAGTTCTAGCGTGTAGGGTAGGGTTATTGCTTGTAGCTATACAGCCCTGGTTATCACAGTGGATAGTTACAGGGGTCTTCAGGAGCTGGTTCAGCTCCTTATAGAGCCCTTTTAGCCACTGTAGCTCTCTGAGAGCCTCTGTAAGGCTATCCGCTTCAGCCTCTACAGTGGATAGGGCTATAGTGGTTACTTTCTTAGCTTTCCAACTGATAGGGCCCCCAGCTAGCTTAAAGAGATACCCGTAGGTAGATTTACTAGTAGTTTTATCCCCTGCAAAATCACTATCACAATAGCCTTCTAGGGGCTTATTTAGTAAGTAGGTTATAGCGAGGTTTTTAGTACCCTTTAGGTACTAAAGCAGCTTTTTAGCAGCCTTCAGGTGGATTTTATAGGGCCTGTGCATAGCCTGGGCTAACCACTGAACTGAAAAGGCTATATCAGGCCTGGTCTAAAGCATTAGGTACATTAAAGTCCCTATAATCTGCTGAAATAGCCTGTATTCCAGGGGATCACAGAGACCTGTAGCCTCTATAGCTTCCGCTATAAGCCTTATAAGATTAGGCTGTAAGGGTACTAACAGAGGCTTTTCTTCAGTAATCTTGAAAGCCTGTAGCGCCTGTTCAATATACTGAGGCTGAGAGAGATACAAGGCTTTCTTAAGCCTATCTCGGTGAATTTAAACCCCTAAGAAGAAGGCTGCTGATCCCTTATCTTCTATAGGGTAAACCCTATGAATTTCCTTCTTTAGCTTATTAATATAGCTGATTTCAGGGCCTATTATAAGACAGTTATCCATATAGGTTACTATAAAAGTAGCCTTTTTAGCATTATAGAAGACTGCCGGGTCCGAGATTAGGGGGCTGAAGCCTAGGGATTTTAGCAGGGCTTTCAGAGCCTCTTGCCATTCTCTAGGGGACTGCTTTAGGCCGTACAGGGCTTTTAGTAGTAGGATAACCTGGTCTTCAGAAGGGTTATAGCCCTGAGACTTAGCTATAGCAAGTAATTCAGGGCTTTTCTTCAGCAGCTCCTTTAGGCCTTCAGGGAGCTTCATATAGAGCCTTTCAGTAAGTTTACTATTTAAAAAGGCACCTATAAAGTTAATTTGCTCAACGTTATAGTTATATATAGCTGCTAGAGCTAATAGCAGCCTCCAGGTCGGAGGAATAGCTGTAGAAGCAAAAGTCTCACTATAATCTAGGCCTTCCACCTGTAAGAACCCTCTAATAACAAGCCTAGCTTTGTATTTTAGCGGTTTATTATAGGGGTCGAGCTTCAGCTTTAGCACATGCCTGCAGCTTAGGGCTCTGCGGCCCTTAGGCAGATCTTTTAGTACTATAAAGGAGAAAGTTCCAGTACATATTAGCTGCTCGAGTTCGCTAAAGATAGCCTATAGCCAAGGCTCTTTCTCTTTTAGCGGCAGTTTTAGTACCTCTTTCCAGTTATTAGGCTCTAGCGAGAGCCTAGCTTTAGCGCATATTATAGCGCTTGCTTAGTATACTACAGCAGTAGCCTGTACCCAGTTAGATAGGTCCATTAGATCATCTATAGGCTCTGAGTTAGGCCTAGGCTCACTGGGTTAGTATACTGTAGCTAGCGGGGCTTCGGGCTCTAGAGGCCCTGTAGCCTCAGGGGCTTCAGGCTCTTGGGGTTCTGAAGCAGGTGTTATAGCCAGCGGTATTTCGGGCTCTAGAGGCCCTGTAGCCTCAGGGGCTTCAGGCTCTTGGGGTTCTAAAGCAGGTATTATAGCCAGCGGTATTTCGGGCTCTTGAGGCCCTGTGGCTAGCGGTTCGAGCGCTGTGGCTAGCGGGTTGGAGCGTTCTTATAGCAGCTGTTGTAGCGGCTCTTAAGTCTCTTTCACATACTCTATTTCCTCTATTTCCCCTTCTAAAGAGCGTAAGAGGGGGGGGTTTTACAGCTGTAAGCCCTGTTTTATAGGGCCTATATCCTCTAAGATCCTCAGATAAGAGGTTTTAGTAACCAGCCTCTTCTCAGGGATATAAATCTGATAGATTTTAGAGCCTAAGAGTACTAAAATCTGCCCTGAGATCATTCTAGGGGCTAATTTATAGCCCTTAGACCGCTGTTCAGGATAAATAAAGGCCTCACAGTAAGCTCCAATAGCTTTATAAGCCTGGAAGTTAGGCCTAAAGGGAGTTTCAGGCTCTAATTCTTAAAGGAATAGCTACTGAGGGGGTAAATCACGGTTACTAACAGCGGTACAGTTAACTAACTGAAGGACCTCTGGAAGGATATAACACCAGAGGTATAGCGGGAGCTTAGACCACTGTAAAACAGCCCTAAGTCTATCCATTAGCACTCTTATAGAGCGTTCAGCTAGCCCGTTTTGCTAGTGAATATAGGAGCTCGAGGTGCTAAAGGCAGTACCTTTAGCAGCTAGCCAATCCACTAAATCCCTTGTAATTTCCCCGCCATTATAGTAAAATTTAGCGGGATAGCGGTTATAGCGGTTATAAAGGCCCTAACAGAAGCCTTTTACAGTGGTTGCTATAGTAGACCCTTCCTTATTAGGGAGGAGAATAACCCACCTATAGCGGGTTTTTCGATCTACTAAAATAAGCCCTACAGGCCTTCTGTTATATAGTATAGGCTTAAGATAGAAGGTATCCCCTTCTATAGAGTCTAGGGCTCTAGGCGGGTCAGGGATAGCTGTATACACTGGAAGCCTGTGGCTTTTAGCGCTGATACAGGCTAAACAGTGGAAATCTTCCTCTCTTATAGGGCTGAAATCAGGGAGACCTTCTGTAATTTTAGCGGTCTTCTTCAGTAATTAAAGCCCTAAATGCTCTAGCCGTATATACCAAATGCCTGCTAATTATAGCAGGTTTTCATAGGTCTTAGGCACTCGTAATAGGGGCCTAATAGCACTAACGGTTCCTTGTATTAGGGCTTCTTCAGCGTTAAAGCCGGGATAATCCCCTTCTGAAGGCTTCTGTACTAGGACCTTAGTAGGTACCTTAGCAGGCTGTTTAGTAGGCTCAGTGAGCTTACTAGGCCCTGTAAAGTCTAGGGCCTCAGGGGCCCAGCTAGGGGCCTTAGAGGGAATTTGAACCTCTATTGAAGCGTACTGTTTAGCGGGCTCAGTAAGTTCCTCAGCAGGCTGTTCAGTAGGCTCAGTAAGCTTACTAGGCCCTGTAAAGTCTAGGGCCTCAGGGGCCCAACTAGGGGCCTTAGAGGGAATTTAAACCTCTATAGGGTAGCTATAGCTTATATAGGCAGAGGGCTCCTTAGGCGTTACAAGCTTAGGGGTCTTTTGCCCTTTTAGCTGTAGGTAGAAGCTATATTTTTTAAAGTTTAGCAGGCTACAACAGGTTCTATTACCTGTAAATAGCTATTACCTCAGAAGGGTGCCCCCTGAACCATAGTGCCTTATCCTACTGACTATATTAGTCTCTAGGGTAGGCAGGAAAAGAGCTTCTTTTAGCTCTAAATCCCTATAGATTAGGGGGTTCTGAGAGATTAGAACTTGAAATACAGCAGTTCTAATACCTGTAGGGTAGGCCTTACTAGCGGCTGTTAGGATATAGCCTGCCTCGGAGCGCTTTAGGGCTTTATAGTCCCTATAATAGGCTCTGTTATTCACTAAGTGTACTGTAGAGCCTGTATCGTATAGAAGGGTATTTAGCGGACTATACCCCTGACTACTAAAGCTAGTAGCGATAGGAGCCGCTGTAATTTCAGCGGGTTTAGGGGGCTGATAGGTCTGAAAGGCTAGCCAGGGGCTTTCTTCATCACTATCTTCTAGCGGACTTCGAAGGTCTTCCAGGCTATAGCCCAGAGCAAAGCTAGCGGGTTTAGCTGGCTTTTCTTCAGGGGCTTTAGGCTTAGACCCCTTCTGTTGGATCTTTCCCTTAGAGGACTTTTCAGGGCTCGGAGACTTCTTTTTAGCGGACTTTTCAGTGTGCCTAGCCCTGTAATTTATAGCCTTAGCTACTAAAGAGCTCTTATTACACTGTTCCTCCAGAAGGTCTGCCATAAGGAACTGTAGGTTTAGGGGCTCCAGGGAGCCTCCAGAGGCTTTAGCGACCCTAATATTGTTCCGTTAGTACTCAGCCTACTGTAGGAAGACCCCTTTTAGGGCTTCCAGATACTGATTAGCCTGATCTACAGGGGCTATAGTAACCTTAGCTAGTAATAGCCTAGCTAGAAGGTTATTAAATATGCTATTAAAGGCTTCTAACGAGCCTTTGAAGTCCCTGTAACAAAGCCTGTGAAATTGGGTATACAGGTAGCCGCACTGAATTTCAGCGCTATAAGAGAACTGTTTAACCAGTAACTTATAGGCCTCCACAGGGGAGGTCTGCCAAGTTATAGCGGCTTATAGACCCTCTGTACAGCTGTCTTTTAGCAGTATAAGCAAGATAGCCTGGTCTGGGTCTGATAGCTACTGGGCTACAGCGGGGTTCGCTATAAATAGCGGTAATCCAAGGGCCCTGAATTGGATCTCTAGGGCCTATTTCTACTGATCGAAGTTGTAAGGCCCCTGTAATTTAAAGGCTTCAGGGAACTTATAGACCCTTTTATTAAAATCCTTGATAATAGAGTCTTTAAAGACCCTAGTTAAGGGATTAGGGCTCTGAGAGCCCTGTGAGATAGGCTGTTGAGTAGCGCTAGTAGCGCTGGAAGCCGGTTAGCTAGTACTAGTAGTACTAGGGGTCTACTGTAACTATAGCAGATTTATAGCAGCTGTAAGCTGCTGAAGGGTTTGCTGTATAGTAGTGATAGCTTCAGTAGTATCTGGGTTCTGAAGGCCCTGAGCGATAGTAGTATTATCTATTATAAGGCCTGAAGGAATAGCGCTAGTAGTACTAAAGTTCGCCGGTTAACCCTATAAGCCCTGAGCGGTAGCAGTACTCTCCGCTGTAGGAATAGCGCTAGTAGCACTAAAAGGGTTCGGTTAGCTAGCTACAGTAGCAGTACTAGCTATTAGAATAGCCGCTGAAGAAGGGTAGGTTTCAGTGCCTTTAGGGGCTGATCCCTTCATATAGCTATCTTTATTAGCTATTTTAGGTCTTCTTTAGTAAAGGAAGCTACTAAGACCTAGGCTGAGATATAGGGTAAGTTAGGAGACTTTCCTAGTATAGGGTAAGAGCTTTTAAATCCGAAGATAAAGCTCTTTCTTACTGAAGTAGGTAAGAACCGGGCTTATAACCTTTTGAAAGGTCAAGGCCTCCAGTATAGGGTAGACTAGCTGTAGGGTAAGCTGGGTCTAGGGTAGGTACAGCCTATAGGGTAGGCTGAGGAATACTGAAGGGATCGTTTCGAAAGGTATAGTGGAAGAAGCAGCCTACTGAGTAAGAAAGAGAGGCTTTATTAGCTACAGGGTAGCTAAGAGGATAGACTGTAGGGTAGATAAAAGAGTAAATTAGTAGCTTGAAGAACCTCTATCTAGCAGGGAGGAAGCCCTGTACTTATAGGTATTTCAGGGCTCTAAGAGCCCTGAAGATAACACATTGCCTTCTGTAATACGGGCTTATAATCGCTATAAGGTTCTCGTACAGCGGATACGAGGTCCGCTAATATAAGTACTATAGCGGATACGAAGTCTGCTAATACAGCTGCTATAGTGGTTACGAGGTTTACTAACTAAGTGCTAAGGTTCTTATACAGTGGATACGAGGTCCGCTAATACAAGTGCTACAGCGGACACAAGGACCGCTAATGCAGCTGCTATAGTGTAATACGAGATCGCTAATACGGTTGCTACAGCGGCTGTTATAACGGTTGTGACCGCTAATACAATTGCCCCAATGGGCAGCTACAGCGGGTTGGGCCGGTGGCTTCAGCGGGCTTCCAGCTTTGGAAAGCCCTAAGTTAGTTATTTTATTCCTCCTTACCCTATACTAATCTGAGATTATTTGATCAACTGATATAGGGTAACCTGATCTACCCTATAGTCTATAGGGTAAATCTCAACAATTATTACTACTGCTACTATAAGCTCTTCAGTCTTCTTTGCTACTGCTGCTGCTACTACTATATTATTCCTAGCCTTTTTAACTACTGTATTATCTTCAGTATCCTTTTCCGCTACTGCTGCTACTGCTATTACTTCCCCTTCAGCTTTTATTACTACTGCTACTACTACTGCTGCTTCTTCTTTAGCTTTTACTGCTTTTTCTCTTACTACTACTATCTCTACTGCTTTCTTTTTTATCTTCTTAATTACTATCTTATCTTTAGTATTCTTTACTATTATAGCTACTGCTTACTCTGCTGCTATTAATACTTTATTAACCTTTTCTACTATTACTATTATCTCTGCTATAAGCTCTTCTGCTTTTTTAGCTGATAATACTACTATTACTATATCTTACCCGGTCTTTTTTATTACTACTGCTTCCTCTTTAGCTGTTTTTAGTATTCTAGTCCCCCTACTTATATTATACCTACCCTTAACTAAAACCTAATACTGATTTTTAATCTCTATAAGTTTATACTGTTTTTTATAGTTATAGAGGTATTATATATTTATAATATCTACTTTCTGCTTTAGAGTATCTTAAGTCTTTTTAATATCTATACTATCTTTAGTAATAAGGATTTAGAAATTAAGATTGTTAGTATATTTTATACTATTAATATTATAGTTTATAGCTCTCTTAATCTAGGACTATAATTTATCTAGACTACTAGTATATCTAATACAGATAGCTATTAGGATTAGAATAGAATAGTAATAAAAGGTAAGCTAGGAGAAGAAAGCTAAGGATATATTCCTATCTGATTAAATATATATTTTAGCTAGTATTAAGTTTAATATACTAAAAATTATATTTAGAACTAAATATAGGTACTATACTAATACTTTACAGCCTATAGCTATTCAGAACGGGCTTATAGGATAGGAGGAATATATCCCTTAGTAGATTTACCTTCTAAGAGATTAAGAAGAATAATTAGGGATAAGTAGGATAGGATAAACTATATAGATAAAATAGTAAGACTGCGCTAGGTATATAGTATATAGTACTCAGAATAGAGTTAGACTTAGATAGGAGGAGTACTCTAGTTATACCCTTTAAATTCAATACTTTCTAAACCTAAGAGATTATTATCCTTACTTCTATTACTTATCTGGTATAAATAGTATTTTCTTATAGTAATAAAATTCCCTAAGTTAACTAGATCTAAGCTATTTCTCTTAATATTTAATTATATACTCCTATTCTTATAAACCCCTGCTTTATAAATACTAATATCCTGCTCTTAGGTAATACTTAATCTTAATAAAATCTATTAGTATATATAATAACCTAGAAATTATAGCCTCCTATATATTCTTTATAAAATTTAGATTACTATAGATTAGAACCTATTAAATTAACTAAAACTAGATAGATATAGAGTATATATCTACTATAATTATTTTACTCTTTTCCTGCCTTTACTTATTAGCTATTTTAGTAGCTATTATCCGTTTAAAGATATAATAAGAGTAACTTATATATTTTTAAAACTAATTATCTTTAGGAATATAGAACAGCGGAGAGTATTTCTCTAGCTTACTAACCCCTGTTTCTAATATTTTAGTTAGTATTTTAGCCGGGGCTTTATATTAATACCAGACTATTAGAAGCTTCTAGAAATATTTAAGAATATTAGAAGGAGAAAGAAATTAGGATAAGAAGTAAATAAAAGGCTTATATAAGTAGAGTCTAGTTTCTTTAACTTTAATAGTTTATCTATTAGTAGCTTTATCTGGGAATAATCCTCTAGATACTATAAAATAATAACCTTTTTAGTAGTATCTAAAAAGTATCTCTTTCTCTCCAGGTCCTGCCTTATCTCTTTCTATTCCTTAAAATAATTTCTAAATAGTTTATTTTATTAAGCTTTATACTTTAAGATCTGATTTTAGATATTACTATTATAGTATTTATATTCTACTAGATTAATAGTAAGGGGCAGAAGGCTAATAATTCTAATATCTTTAGTAAGAAGTATAATATTTTTATAATTTTTAAGCTTATAGTCTTTACTATATAGTCTATTAAGAGAGATCTTATTATTTAGCTTAAGTATAATTAAGCTTTAATTCTAGCTGCTCTTTAAGAAAATAAATTTAAGAGTACTTATAGTTCTATTAATCTCCGAGCTGTAGAGAATAGTAATAGTAGTAATAGAAGGTATATAATATCGGACTGAAATTAAGAAGTAGCTACCTGGGGTTATATAAAGTAATCCTTTTTATTTTAACTCTGCTTTAATAGTAATAATATTTAATTTATTATAACTCCTGGTCTGAAAAATAGTTATAGAAAGCAGAAAGAGAAGTTTCTAGCTCTTATAACTAAGGGAAACTGAAGAGCAGAAGTAAGATAACCTGATAATTACCTTCTCTATAATACTTAATATATAAAGAATATACTAAAAAAGGACTATAAGAGCTATAATAGCTAATACCTGGTAATATAAGCTGAACTATCTACCTTAAGTAGTTCTTAGCTATACTAATAAGGTTATAAGAATTATAAGGAGTTCCCTAAAGAGCTTAATATATATTAGCAGCTGCTTAGAATTAGATAAGGAAATATATACTATATCCTATATAAACCCTCTGCTTTACTCTGGGTATTTCTGCCTCAGGCTGTTATAATATAATTATAATTAAGTAGTAGATTATCTGAAGTATAGTAAAGTATCCGGTCTAATAGTAGAATATATAATATAATATTCTATAAAAATTAAGAATTTAAACCAGGCCTAAGTATATACCTATATAAAGAAGAAAGATCTAAATAGTAGAGAGAAGTATACTCTTCTTCTCTATTTTTTACTATTCAGAGAGCTTAGTAAATAGAATTAGAAGGAATAATATATTTAATAATAAATAGAATAGTAAAAGGATAGTATTAAGGTATATAATACTATTCTAATACTGTCTTTAAATAAGAATTAGCTAGCTGATCTTATAAATAAAAAGCTCTTTTAAGTTACTATTAAAGTATAATATAATAGTAAGGATACTAAGAACTATAAAAAGGTATATAAGTACTATTAGGTACTAGAACAGACTATCTAATTCTATTCCTATAGTATATAGTAATCTTAAGGAAATAGCTTAGGAGCTCTTTAAGAGATATCTTGATTTTGAATTATTAAATTTAAAAAGCTAATTAAAGATATAATAGCCTCTGTATAATTAAAGTATATATATATACAGCTAGCTATAATTAGACTATAAGCACTGATCTAGGGCCTATTATCTAAATTAGAGACTAAGTGCTAAATTATAATATATCTGAAATAAGTACTAACTGAGCGATAGAAGGGTTATATTACTATTATAAAGAACTGATATAGGCTATACTACTCTATATATATTATTAGTAAACTAATAGAGGAATAATATAACCTGATAATAATAAGAATAAAATAGAAACCCTGCTACTAGTATATAGAATTATTAATAAGGGCTTAGTAAGAAGGTATATAAATACTTTTGATTTTATTATAGTAGAGTCCTTATTTTTATTCAGGATAAGGATAGCTAGTTCTATAGGTATAAATCCTATAGAGAATTATACTATAAGATATTATTATAGTACCCTGATAATACCCTATAGGGTTCTGATTAATTTAATTATATCTATAATTAAATATCTTAAGAAATATCCTTATTATTATCAGAATATTCTGAGGAGATAATAACTATAATAGGAGGTATAGTAGTACTAAAAGATATACTGATTATAGTATTAATAAAAATAATAAGGCTAATACCTATATACTCTTATATAATAGATTATAGAATTATTCTATTAGGTATAATTAAGATTTCAGTATTACTAATTAAAAAAGTAAGGTAATTATTATCTATAAAAAAGAAAGCTCTTATATTATTACTTAATAAATACTTCTCCTAGTTTTTCAGTATCTTGAAATATATATAGTTTATATTAGTTACTTATTAATAGAAGTTTGAATAAGAGAGAATTAAAAGCCTTATAATATTCCTTGCTATTTTTATCTAAATATATAAGTTATACCCTGTAAATTAGCTAGGTCTTTTAAGGTTATTAGTAATCTACTGATTCTATATATAAAATTTAATATAGAGATCTAGAAGTTAAGTAATATATCTGGTAATAATAGTCTAATAGTAAGATCTCTTTAGAATTATCTGTATAATATAATAATATCTAATTTAACCTTACTATAAAGTAGTACTTTAGTATACTCTTCCTCTGTCTTCCTATAGAATATATAAGCCTTTTAGTAATATAGATATAATATTATTCGAGCTAAATACTAGCTAGATAGGATCTAATATAATATATTTATTATAAAAGAATCTGGGCTAGTATAAAAGCTTAGAATAGTCTGAGCTTAAATATAAAAAAGGTTTATTAATAAGGTTTCTGCACTAAATTATAATTTATCTAGACCTAGGAGTTTACTATAATTTATTCTTAAGTTTAGAGCTCTTAGGTAACTTTATTTTTATTTTATAATAATATTAGAGTCTGCCCCTCTTAATAATAATAGGATACTTACTGAATTCTTATTATTAAATTATAGAAACTGTTAGATTTAATACTGGTATTACTAAATAATTTAATATCTTAGAATTTCTATTATAGGCTTTTCCTAAAGCTTATTATTTAAAATTAGATATTTTATTAAAGTATACTAATACTCCTAAGATTTATACCTCTGCTTATTTATATATTTTATAGCTGATCTAGTATTACGGATTATATTATTATATATTAGAGTTATATAGACTACCCTACTTTTTCTAACTAATTACTAGTAGATTATCAGGATCTTATAGTAATCCTAATAATCCAGGATAATAGATTATTACTAAGCCTTAATAATCCCCTAGTATATATATATATTTACTTTACTAGATAGAATACCCCTTCAGATAGTTATTAATATAATTATCTATATATCTATTATTACTAGCTCTATAATACTTATATATTAATAGTAACTTGTATTATATAGCCTAAGATAATCTAATTATACTACTTAGAATAATATTCTGATTAGTTTAACCCTGATCTACCCTAGACTCTATCTAGTATAAGTTAATCTAACTATTATATATTAATAACTCTTATTCAGCTAATTATCTTATCTTAATTACTATATAATAATAAAGAAGATATTATAACCGCTATAGTTCTATAAGCTTAATAGTATACTATATCTACTACTAACTATCTACCTACTCTATATATTAAAGATACTATAGATAAGGATAATAGTAGTAGTAATAGTAGTTATAGAGTAGAAGTTAAACTCCTTAGGGAGTAGGTTCTCTAACTTTAGGAATACCTTATAACTATATAATAAGAAATAGCTACTACTACTACTCTTATAGGGTAGTAAACTGCTCAGAATACTAACCTTTAGGCCTAGGCTCAGGCTATAGTCTAGAGAAGGGAGCTAGGAGTACTACTTAAGCTACTACTACCCGAGATATTTAATAGAACCTAAAATAAGCTCTAAGGCTTTATAATCTAACTTTAAGTATACTTTAACTATTTCTCTATTACTCTTAATAGTAATAAATAATAAGTTACTTATACCTACTTATAACTTAAGGGAGTTATACTTAACTAGTTTAAATCTATTATAAGGGAATATCTTAATAAGTAAGGGAGCTAATAAACTATTAATATTATAATAAACTTTAACTACTTTATAGAAACTCTTTAATAAACCTTTAGAATCTAAGATAAGAGATATAAGGCTGAATATAAAATTAATAAACTCTCTTAAACTAGATCTATTTCTACCTTTAATAGTAAGTATCTTTAGCTTTTAGTAAAGACTGGATAGGACTAGAAATATACTATATTATACTACTTTAATAGACTAAAGGAAAAAGTCTAGAAGGAACTCTATAAGAAAGATAGGCTAGTAAGTATCTATAAATATATAACTATAGCTATAAGAATTAATAACTAATAATATTATTAGTAAACTTATAGTAAGAAGATAATCTACTATACTAATAGCAGTTAACTATAATAGTAATAATAAACTATAGTCTCTGGAATATATATAGGTCCTATAGAGCTAGGAGCTATAGAAAAATATAAATACTATAATTATAATAAGATTAGATATATCTTATCTTAGTACTTAAAATCTAAGAAGTAGAAGAATTAAAAACCTACTAAAGAAGGTAAAAAATAATTAGAAGTAACTGGAAAAACTAAGACTAAGATACTTAGAATAGTTAGGAAGGCTGCCTAGGGAGAAGGCTATATAACTACTATAATCCCTATACTTTCCAGATAATCTGTACTAAAATTCTATAAGATACTAGAAACTAGTAAAATACTAATAATATTAGAGGGAAACTACTAATATATTATAGATATCTTTAGGGAACTTAAATAGAAATATAAGGATAAGAGGGATATTATAGATCTCAGACCCCTTACTAAATATAAGTATATATTTTACTATATTAATAAGCTTATTAAATATACTTCTGAGGAATAGGAATAATATATATTTACTAGGGAAGAAATTAAAGCTGAATATAATAAACTCTATACCTACTACTAGTAAAAAATATAAATATAAGATCCGGATCTTAAGAAAATATCTAGAATAGTACTATATAGAAGAGATACTATAGATATTATATAATACTCTAGTAATAGGTATAAAAACCTAATATATATAAATACTAGCCAGAAGTATAACTATAGACTAGAATCCTGGATAATATACTATAATATCTAGTATACTATATATTAATAAAAGAAAGTATTAAATAACTTCTTTTTATTTCCTAATAGGAGAATACTAAGAAAGTATAGTATAATCTAAATATAATAATTTACTTACTAATACTATAGAATAGGATCTTATACTATCTTTAAAGAAGATCTAAGGGAATACCCTAAAGAATATATAGATAAAGAACTCCTAGTAGAAATATACTAGGAATAGAGATATAAGATTTATAAGAATAATAAACTTAAATTATAGTATAACTATTAATAGGTAGAAGATTAGGTAATATATAAGTATAATAGCTATATTAAATAATACTATAACTGAAATTATAGAAACTACTAAGAGATTAAGTAAGAAGTATTAGTACTAGTATAGAATAGTAATAATAATATAAATACTACTAAACTTTATCTTAAATAGTAATAACTATAGGAAGAAGAACTATAAGAATACTGCTTAAAAGAATAACTATTCTTTATAAATAGTAAGAATAGTAGTAAAATAGAGAAATAAAGAATAACTTTAACTAATAAAAAAGAATAGGATAAGGCTTACTCTAATAATAGAATACTAATAGTAATTAAGGAACTATATAACTGGAAAATTAAGTTTATAAGATATATATCTGAATATATAGAAGAACTAGAAAACCTTAAGGATATTCTTAAATAGATATCTTAGAATAATAAAGATTAGAAATAACTTAATAAGTAAGTTAACTAGATAAAAAATAATCTAAACTATCTATAATAGAGCTATAGTATAGAATAATATTAATAATAGGTTAGAGAACCCTAGAAGCTATAGAAGTAGGAAGCTCTATATATATCCTTATAGAAGTAGAGATTAAGAGAAACTAGCTTATAGTATTTATTAACTATAGAGTATAGGAAAATTATATCTTACTTATAGTAATTAACTAACTCTACTTACTATAGAAAAAGAAGGAAGAAACCTATATAGTTATAAATATTAAAGGTTTAAAGTTTAAGTATAATAATAGGATTATTAATTCTAAGACTAATTATCTTATAATTAAAATCTAAGAAAAGAAATTTAATATTATCTATAACTTAGTACTACTAGAAACCTATAAAGTTATACTAGGGTTACTATAGCTTTAAGATATAAACCTACTAATTAATTAGTATACTAGCTATATAGAGTAAAGAGATACTCTTATATACTAATATCAGGATTAATAAAAATTAAAATTTTATTAGATATTAAGAAAATATATTTATTTTTTAATATCTGAGAGTACTACTATAAAAAACTATAATAACTTATAATAATAAGTAGATATAGTAGTTATAATCTTAATAGTACTATAATCTAGAAATATAAGGAATTTATTATAATAAGAGCTAAGATAGATAATATAAATCTTAGATTAGATATAAAAGTAAGAACTATCCTTAGATATAGAATTAGTATCTATTAATTAGAGATAATTAACTAAGGAATAATAATAAGAATATAAAATTAAATATAACTAATAGTAGAAAGAAATAGAAAAACTATCTCTAAAACTATTTAGTATAGGAATTTAGAAATAGAACTAAATAAATAATTAATAAAGAGTATAATAGAATAAGGAAAAGAATATCTAGTATAAGTATAAATAAACTAAGTATCTAAGATAAGAAAAATATTTTAAAAATATCCTATAGGAATATAAATATTTTAAGAAAATACTATTTATAGAAGAACTTAAAATAGAGCTATTAGAATATAGCTAGTAGGATTATAAAATCTCTATTATTAAAGAAGAAAAACCTAATTTCTATAAATTATATAATCTTATAGAACCCTAGTTATAGATACTCTATAAATATATTAATAATATATTAGTAAAAGACTATATATAACTATTAACTTTATCTATAGGATACCCTATAATATTTATACTAAAGAAAAATAATAAACTCTATTTAGTTATTAACTATTAATAGCTAAATAAGATTATATATAAAGATAGAATACTCTTACTACTAATTACTAAACTTAGGGATTAGTTATAGGGTAAATAATAGTTTACTATCTTAGATCTAAAGGGAGCTTATAATTTAATATAAATTAAGGAAGGAAATAAATAGAAAATAGTATTTAGAATAAAGTTTAGCCTCTATAAGTACCTTATTATACCCTTTAGACTAATAAATATACCTATAATATTCTAATAAATAATTAATTAGATACTCCGGAAGTATCTTAATATCTTTATAGTTATCTATCTTAATAATATTTTAATTTTCTCTAATAATCTGGAGATATATAAAGAATATATATACTAAGTCTTAGAAAAACTAGAAGAAGTAAAACTTCTTATAGAACCTAAGAAAAGCTATTTCTATATATAAGAAATTAACTTCTTAGGATATACTATTTAATTAAATAAAATATAAATAGAATAAGATAAAATTACTATAATTAAGAAATAGAAAGTACTAAAAACTATTAAGAAAGTATAAGCTTTCCTCAGATTTACTAATTACTATTAATAATTTATTAAAGACTATAGGAAAATTACTATACTCTTATATAATATTACTAAAAAGAGAATAGAATTCTAATAGAATAATAAATAATAGTAAGTATTTAATAAAATTAAGAACTAAATACTCTTAAAACCTATACTATAGATATTTAACTCTATAAGGGAAGTAGAACTTAAAACTGATATATCAGACTTTATAATTAGTATATAAATCAGCTAAAGGGATAATAATAGAATATTATACCCTATAGTATTCTTCTTGAAGAAACTATATAGTATAGAACTTAACTATTCTATTTATAATAAAGAATTTATAGCTATTATATATATATTTAAGGAATTTAAATACTATTACTTAGGAATAATATATAAAGTTAAAGTATATATAGATTATAAAAATATTTAATACTTTACTATAACTTAGTAATTAAATAGAAGATAAATATATTATACTGAATATCTATCTCAGTTTAATTATAAAATTATATATTAAAAAGGATTAGAAAATAAAAAAGCTAATACTCTTAGCTAGAAACCTAAGTATAAGAAAGTAGTTCTAAAAATAAATAGATAACTATTCTTAACTAATAATAAAGGATACTTAGTATAGAAAACCCTAGGAGCTATATTTAAGGAAATAGTATATACTAGAGTCTAGATAGAGACTATTCCTAGCTTAGAAAACCTATAGTAAGAAGCTAGGATAGTACTTATTAAGAAAATCTATAAGTATCTACTCTTAGAATACTAAGAAGTTAAGAAAATATTTAATAGGATTAAATAATATTATAACTACCCAGATCTATAAAAGGATATACAGACTATAGTTTCAGAATATAATACTTATATATAAATTAAGTCTATATAATATAAACTCTATAGAGAACTAAAACCAGTCCTAGTACTAGAATAATTATAGTAATTAGTATCCTTTAATTATATTATTAAACTACTATTATTAAAAGAATCTATAACTAAAGTAGAATATAATAGTATTCTAATAGTAATTAATAGACTTATAAAATATAGATATTTTATTCTATATAAGAAAGTAAGCTCTATAGAAGATCTTATATACTAATTTCTATAATATATAGTTAGTTACTATAGGTTATCTAATAAAATTATATTAGATAGAGGAATAATATTTATTTTTAAATTTTAATAATTATTTATAGTATAAATAGATACTAAGTATAAGCTTTTAATAGCTTACTACCTATAAAGTAATAGTTAAATAGAATAATTAAATTAAACCCTGGAATAATACCTATAAGTATATATTAACTATAAATAAAATAATTAGGTATAACTATTACTAATAGTATAGATTACTTATAATAGTTCAGTATAAGAATCTATCTAGCTTATACCTATATATATAAACTATAGTTATAAACTGTAATTCTAGAATTAACTAGAATATAATAGACTAGATATACTAGCTACTATACTTATAAAAGAAATACTATACTTATTATATATAGAAATAAAAATAGAACTTAAATTTATTTAATAAAAAATAAAAAAATATTATAATAAAAACAGATTAGAAGGACTAATCTTAGAAGAGGGAGATAAGGTCTATCTACTCTGTAAAAATATTATAATAATAAAGCTAAATAATAAATTAAACTATAAAAAACTTAGACTATTTAAAATTCTTAAGAAAAAGTTAGATACTAATTATAAACTATTACTACTAGATATAATATATATCTACCCAGTTTTTTATATCTTATTATTTAAAAAAGTATTAAAAAATATATTAAACTAAGATTATCTAATTAAAGTCTATAAAGAGAAATTTAAATCTAAAAAAATTCTAAAGAAGAAAGTTAGAAATAAATAAATCTTTTACTTAGTAAAATAGAAGGAATATACTAATAAGAATAATACCTAGGAACCTATTAAGTACTTAGAGAATTATTAGTAGTTTATTTAGTAGTATTACTAGGACTAGAAATACTTATTCTAATAAATTAAGAAGGAGATAGTTCTATACCCTCCTAAAGAAATACCGGATTAATCTTAATCTCTAAGAATATAAGCTCGGATAAAGATATAGCTAAAGAAGAAGTTTATTTTTAAACTATCTCCTCTATCTCCTTTTATTTAATATACTCTAGTTCCTCTATACTATTAATACTATAGGATATTATCTATATTATTTTATCTAATTATAATTTCTTTTATTAATAAAGATACTGGATTTTTATATCTATATAATAATACTCCTCTTCTACTACCTCCAGCTTGAACTCTAGCTTACTATACTAATTAGTAATATATCTTAGCTATTCTAGTATAAGGCCTTAGGTATTATAATATAGTTAATTATTTTTTATATAGTAGAAATAATAGGATAAAGAACTCTTTAATCTAAAGTATTTATAACTATAGGACTTATAATAGCTATATTCTGATTATATTATTAAAGAATTTAATAGAATAGTATTAATAAGAGTATTATACTAAAGGGTTTTCTTATAAGAAGTTTTCTATATATAGTTAGATATTATTATAAACTATAAGAGGAATATAGAATTAAATTAGAAAAGACTTACTAATAGGCTATAGAATATAATCTTAAGGATATAACTAATAGAGAGGGAATCTTATATTACAGATTATATTATTATATATTAGAGTTATATAGATTACCTTACTTTTTCTAACTAATTACTAGTAGATTATTAGGATCTTATAGTAATCCTAATAATCTAGAATAATAGATTATTACTAAGCCTTAATAATCCCCTAGTATATATATATATTTATTTTACTAGATAGAATACCCCTTTAGATAGTTATTAATATAATTATCTATATATCTATTATTACTAGCTCTATAATACTTATATATTAATAGTAACTTATATTATACAGCCTAAGATAATCTGATTATACTACTCAGAATAATATTCTAATTAGTTTAACCCTGATCTACCCTAGACTCCGTCCAGTATAAGTTAATCTAACTGTTATACCTAGATAATATCTATAGTTATTAAGAGATTAACCCTTAAGGAATAATATAATTATAAAGAATATACTTATTAATAATAATTAGTTTACTATTAGAGATACTAGCTATTAGGCTTATACCTATCCCTGTACTGATTATATTATTAAAAAGATATTTAAGAGGGGTAGAGGTAGATTTCTATAAGTAGTTTAAGAATTTAAAGATATTATATAGTCTATTACTATAAAGACTTAAAAACCTTACTCCTGCAGTTAGTAGCTATATAATAATTCCTTAGAAACCTTAGAAGCTATAAAATAGGCAGCTCTGGATATTATAAGCTGCAGTATAATAGCTACTATAGTTACTATATATTTAGTAGTAACTGAGATAATAAATAGGATTCTTTATTAGGCAGATAGAATAACTAGTAAATATTTCTCTAGGTTTAGAGTATCTTAGTTGAATTATATAGGCAGTATAAGGGTCTAGTATTAGATAAGAGGGATTACTATTCTGATCTATAAACTCTTATCTAATTATCTGAGATAATCTAGATAGGCTAGCTTTAATTATATATATTTTAATTTATATCTAGTATAATTTTTTAAATATATAACTCAGTAAAAACCCTATCTTCTTAGTCTAGGTCTGGATATTCGGATTAAGAAGATATATATACTATAAATTCTTAGAGAATATATATTAATAGATAGGGCAGAGGCTACTAAAGCTGCTATTTCTTTAGCTCTATAGTTCTTAATATAAGTTCTAAGAAGTATATTAATATAGAAACTGATATTTTCTAGTATTAGAATCTTAGATTATAATATCTGAAAAGGATTAAAGCCTTTTAATTCTTTTAAAAACTAAGAAATCTCTATATATAGAAGGATCTTTATATATATCGGTAAATATCCTAGTCCTGTATTTTATCTTTTACTATTCTCTTTATTTATCTCTAATCTTATAAGATAATAAGTATTAGGATTAGATAGTTTAATATAAATAATTCAGAATAGTTAATAAAGTATTAATCTTATACTTTAAAAGGTTAGGTAATAGCTTGGATTTAAAGATTAAAGAGCTATAATTAGTATTATTATAAGATTAAACTTAAACTTCTCTTAATTTAGCTTCTCTTTTATATAGACTAAAATAATATAGAGCAGCTGATAGATACTCTGTAGGGATAGTATTACTATCTAATAATAGAGTATATTAATAGCTACTGAAGTACCTTTATACTTAGGAATAAAAAAGAGGAGAGTATTACTAAAGTAATAAAGTATATTACTATAGATCTGCTATATAAATAATTTTAATATAATAGATAGTAGTATAAGGTATTATATAATATTTATAGGCTAAGGTCTGTCTTTAATTTGTAAGGGAGCTGAAATATTATATAGCTTATAGTTAAACTAAAGTATATCCTCTTATTAACTTATCTGGATACCTAATCTATTACTATTACTTAGATAAATATTTAAGAAATAGAAATCCTCTGGATAATTAAAAGAAAGAATAATTAAGGGGTACTATCTAATATTATTAAACTGCTAATATACTACTAAGTCCTCCTCTAGGTATAGTCTAGGCAAACTAGCTATATTAGTATAAATTTCTAATAGACTTTATAGTAAGTATTATATTATATAATTTACTTTAGTACTTATCTTAGTACTGTTTAGTTACTAGTGCCCTATTATATATAGATAGTCTGGGGGTAGAGTAGTACTAAATTTTATATTTAAGTTCTTAATAATAAGCCTGGTATAATATCTAAAAGGGTACAGCTTAGACTACCTAATATATTATTAGAATTTATAAATAGCTAGTATTCTTTCAGATTATTTATAGAGTATTATATAAGTCCCTCTTTAATACCTCTACTCTAATAAGGTTAATAGTTACCCTGAGTTAGTACCCTGCTTTCTTAGTAATCTAAGAAGGTAGTTTCTTAGAATAATTAACTAATAAATATACTATACTATTATAAAATAAATAGGCTTTATAAAGCTTAGAAATACTTTAAAACAGAATAGAGGACCCTTATCTATAGTTAAAGTTAAAATCTGTGCTTTACTTGGATAAGGGTTTATTAACTAAGTAAAAGAAGTACTAGGCTGGATTTTAATTATATTATAAGACTATACTATATTCCTTCAGGTAAGATATAATATATTAATTAAGAGGTATATTACTAACTTATTAGTATATAATAATAGATTTATATACTGAATAGCTAGTAAATATATTTAAAGGAATAATATTAATTAAGTAAACTAATAGAGCTAAAAGCTTTAAAGCTAAGGCCCTAAATAAAGGTATTTAAAGATAATCTTTAGCTGAGGAGATCTTATTAAGGCTATAGATACTATAATTCCTTTTACTAGTCTTTAGGAGAACTTAAGGCTAGGTAATTTTATAAAGTATTTTGCTATATATTATAATAATCTTATTATTAACTATTGGAATTATATAAATTATATATAGTATAAGATATTCTTAGATATAGAATTATTAAAGTTATTACTAGATCTAGTAACTGTTCGGGAGCTATAGTACTATATATCTACCTGGAGTACTATAGATTATAATTATATCTCTAAGAGGATAATAAATAATAAGCTCTTTATAAATATCTTAATATTATTAAATAGAGCTAGATTACTTAATAACCTCCTTAAGTTAGATATTATTATTATTAGTATTCTAATATTTAATAAGGATATATAATACCTTATAATTAGTATTAAGATATTAGAAAAATAGATTAAAGTTAAGCTGAAGAAAAGATCCTATAATTATATTCTGACCCTTAGATAGAAGAGTTTAGAGTTAAACCTAAGAGTAAGTTAGAAGGATAATACTATAATGGAGATTAATAATAGACTGTTTGGATTTATAGATAAAGTATACTATAGATTTACCTTTATATCTCTAGTTTTATTAGCTCTAAGGGAGTTCTCTTTTCTTTAGTTAATAGTAAGGCCTCTTTAAGATATAAAAGAAGATAATATAAAGATATATATAGATTAAATATAAACAGGATAGCTATATAAGGTTACTGAGGCTTATAGCTATAGTAATAAGAAAATAGTATAAGGAATTTCTATACTATATATATATCTTGAACCCGAAGAAGAGCTTAATATAATATCTTAGAGAGGTAGGAGACTATTAATTTTATAATTTTAGTTACTATAGGGCTATTTCTTCCTGTATAAGCTTATAAAGTATAAACTAATATAGTTTAAGTATCTAGAGCTTCTCTTGCTTTAAAAGGAATTTATAGAAGCTTTTTTTAGATATCTGGGTAAGATTAATATAAATAATCAGGGTAGGTTCTATCTAGACCCTGGGTATAGTAGCTGATTAGATACTATAATAGATAAACCTAGTATAGAGAAAGATAATAAGGATATAACTATAGATAAAAATAATAATATAGTATAGGATAAAGGTTAATAAGAATAATTAATAAGAAATTATTAGGCTTAGACTAATATAAAGATAAAAGAATAATAGAGAAGATAATAAAGAGTAAGAAGGAGATTTATTCCTAATTATAATCTGGGGAAGTAATATAACCCTGCTGAGGTTAGTAATAGAATCCGATTAGATATTATACTACTACTCGGGGATTAATTTAATCCTTCTCTCCCTACTATAGTTAGAGATAATAATATTTAACTGGAAGTACTGGAATTATATCTATTTACTCCAGGTAAATAGTATAATCTATAAATAACTACTCTTAAAATATTTAGAGTACTTTATTCTTCTGAAGAAATCTAATTAAGTAGTATATCTCTACTAGAGGAAGATCTTAGTACTTCTCTCCTAGCTATTATTAAAGATAGTAGGATTTAGCTGGGAGTATCTCTATAAGATTTATATTAGTCTATACTAGAGGAATAGTATATCTTATCTAAAATATCTGGATCTAGAGTACTTTATTCTCCTAGGATCTATTCGGATAGTAGTATAGTTATACAGGAAGTATATCTTAATCCTTTTCTTCTAACTGTTAAAGATAGTATAATTTAACTAGGAGTATCTCTATAAGACTTATATTAGTCTATACTAGAGGAATAGTATACTTTATCTAATAAATCTAGAGTATTTTATTCTTCTAGAAGAATATATCTAGGTACTAGTATTATAATATAGGAGGAATATCCTAATCCTCCTTTTCTAATTATTAAAGATAATAGAATATATTAGCTATAGTTAGAAGGATTAAGTAGTATTTTATAGCCTCTATCTCTATCCGAAGTATCTTATTACCCTAAGGATAGGGTAGTTTAGCTAGAGGATATTCTATTAGGATATAACAGTTAGGTTAACTTATACTAGACAGGGTCTAGGGTAGACTGGGGTTAAACTAATTAGAGTATTATTCTGAGTAGTATAATCAGGTTATCTTAGGCTATATAATATAAGTTACTATTAATATATAAGTATTATAGAGCTAGTAATAATAGATATATAGATAATTATATTAATAACTATCTGAAGAGGTATTCTATCTGGTAAAGTAAATATATATATATACTAGGGAATTATTAAGGCTTAGTAATAATCTATTATTCTGGATTATTAGGATTATTATAAGATCCTAATAATCTACTAGTAATTAGTTAGAAAAAGTAGGATAGTTTATATAATTCTAATATATAATAATATAATCTATAATATAAGATTCCCTCTCTATTAGTTATATTCTTAAGACTATATTCTATAGCTTATTAGTAAGTCTTTTCTAATTTAATTCTATATTCCCCTTATAGTCTATAATAATATCTAACTATATATAGAAAACTTTATATAAAAAGATCTTTTAGTATAATATCCTTATTAATACTATTCTATTAAATCCTTTAGTAATATAATTAGAGTATAACTATTATAAGTTCTATAGTTATAAATACTTTAGATTAGAGGGTTTTTTATCTTACTGTTTTTACTATATAAAAAATAATTAACTATATTATAATACCTAAGGTTTTATACTAGAACAGCTAAGATATATTACTAATTAGTATAGTAAGCTAGAGTCTGAGCTAGAGATAGTAGAAGAGGAGTATTATTATATAGATATAAAAATCCAGTATCTTTATTAATAAAAGAAACTATAGTTAGATAAGGTAATACAGGTAGTATCTTATAGTATTAATAGTATAGAGGAACTAGAGTATATTAAATAAAAGAAGGTAGAGGAAGTAGTTTAAAAATAGACTTTTTCTCTAGTTATATCTTTATCTGAGCCTATATTCTTAGAGATTAAGATTAATCTAATATTTCTTTAGGAGGGTATAGAACTATCTCCTTCTTAGTTTATTAGGATAGGTATTTCTAGTCCTAGTAATACTACTAAATAAGCTACTAATAATTCTTTAAGTACTTAATAGGTTTCTAAGTATTATCTTTATTAATATATCCCTTTTATTTTATTAAGTAAAAGGTTTATCTATTTCTAATTTCCTTCTTTAGAATTTTTTTAGATTTAAATTCCTCTTTATAGATTTTAATCAGATAATCTTAATCTAGTATATTTTTTAGTACTTTTTTAAGTAATAAGATATAAAAAACTAGGTAGATATATATTATATCCAGTAGTAATAGTTTATAGTTAGTATTTAACTTTTTCTTAAGAATCTTAAATAATCTAAGTTTTTTATAATCTAATTTATTACTTAGTCTTATTATTATAATATTTTTATAAAGTAAATAGATTTTATCTCTCTTTTCTAAGATTAGTTCTTCTAATCTAGTTTTATTATAGTATTTTTTTATTCTTTATTAGATAAATTTAAGTTCTATTTTTATTTTTATATATAATAAATATAATATTTCTTTTATAAATATAGTAGCTAGTATATTTAATTTATTAAGTTCTAATTAGTTCTAGAATTATAGCTTATAACTATAGTTTATATATATAGATATAAGTTAGATAGATTCTTATACTAAACTATTATATATAATCTGTACTATAGGTAATAGTTATACCTAATTATTTTATTTATAGTTAGTATATACTTATAGGTATTATTCTAGAGTTTAATTTAATTATTCTGTTTAACTATTACTTTATAGATAATAAGCTATTAAAAGCTTATATTTTATACCTATTTATACTATTAATAATTACTAAAACTTAGAGGTAAATATTATTTCTCTATCTGATATAATTTTATTAGGTAATCTATAGTAACTAACTATATATTATAAAAACTAATATATAAAGTCTTCTATAGAGCTTATTTTCTTATATAGGATAAAGTATTTATACTTTATAAGTCTATTAATAACTACTAGAATACTATTATATTCTACTTTAGTTATAGGTTCTTTTAATAATAGTAGTTTAATAATATAATTAAAGGATATTAATTACTATAGTTATTCTAATACTAAAACTAGTTTTAGTTCTCTATAGAGTTTATATTATATAGACTTAATTTATATATAAGTATTATATTCTGAAACTATAGTTTATATATCCTTTTATAGATCTAGATAGTTATAATATTATTTAATCCTATTAAATATTTTCTTAACTCTTTAGTATTCTAAGAGTAGGTACTTATAGATTTCCTTAATAAGTACTATCCTAGCTTCTTACTATAGGTATTCTAAGCTAGGGATAGTTTCTATCTGGACTTTAGTATATACTATTTCCTTAAGTATAGCTCCTAGGGTTTTCTATACTAAGTATTCTTTATTATTAGTTAAGAATAGTTATCTATTTATTTTTAAAACTACTTTCTTATACTTAGGTTTCTAGCTAAGAGTATTAGCTCTTCTATTTTCTAATTCTTTTTAATATATAATTTTATAATTAAACTGAGATAGATATTCAGTATAGTATATTTATCTTTTATTCAGTTATTAAGTTATAGTAAAGTACTAAATATTCTTATAATCTATATATACCTTAACTTTATATATTATTCCTAAGTAGTAGTATTTAAATTCTTTAAATATATATATAATAGCTATAAATTCTTTATTATAGATAG
>CABFNQ020000659.1:455107-602217 GCA_902077795.2 Clonostachys rhizophaga
TATTTAAATTCTTTAAATATATATATAATAGCTATAAATTCTTTATTATAGATAGGGTAGTTAAGTTCTATACTATATAGTTTCTTTAAGAAGAATACTATAGGGTATAATACTCTATTATTATCCTTTTAGCTAATTTATATACTAATTATAAAGTCTGAGGTATTTATTTTAAGTTCTACTTTCTATATAGAATTAAATATCTATAGTATAGATTCTAAAAGTATTTAATTTTTTATTTTATTAAATACTTACTACTATTTATTATTCTATTAGAATTCTATTCTCTTTTTAGTACTATTATATAGAGATATAGTAATTTTTCTATAATTCTTAATAAATTATTAATAGTAATTAGTAAATCTAAGGAAGGTTTATACTTCCTTAATAGATTTTAGTACTTCTTATTCTCTAACTATAGTAATTTTATTTTATTCTATTTATATTTTATTTAGTTAAATAGTATATTCTAAAAAGTTAACTTCTTATATATAGAAATAGCTTTTCTCAGGTTATATAAAAAGTTTTACTTTTTCTAGTTTTTCTAAAATTTAATATATATATTCCTTATATATCTCCAGATTATTAGAGAAAATTAAAATATTATTAAGATAAATAACTATAAAAATATTAAGATACTCCTAGAGTACCTAATTAATTATTTATTAGAATATTACAGGGGTATTTATTAGTCTGAAGGGTATAATAAGATACTTATAGAGACTGAACTTTATTCTGAATACTATTTTCTATTTATTTCTTTCTTTAATTTATATTAAATTATAAACTCTCTTTAGATCTAAGGTAGTAAACTACTATTTACCCTATAACTAATCTCTGAGTTTAGTAATTAGTAGTAAGGGTATTCTATCTTTATATATAATCTTATTCAGCTATTAATAGTTAATAACTAAATAAAGTTTACTATTTTTCTTTAGTATAAATATTATAGGGTATTCTATAGATAAAGTTAATAGTTATATATAGTCTTTTACTAATATATTATTAATATATTTATAGAGTATCTATAACTAGGGGTCTATAAGGTTATATAATTTATAGAAATTAGATTCTCCATCTTTAATAATAGAGATTTTATAATCCTACTAGCTATATTCTAATAGCTCTATTTTAAGTTCTTCTATAAATAGTATTTTCTTAAAATATTTATATTCCTATAGGATATTTTTAAGATATTCTTCTTATTTTAAATACTTAGCTTATTTATATTTATACTAGATATTCTTTTTCTTATTCTATTATACCCTTTATTAATTATTTATTTAGCTCTATTCCTAAATTCCTATACTAAATAGTCTTAGAAGTAGTTTTTCTATTTCTTTCTACTATTAGCTATATTTAATCTTATATTCTTATTATTATTCCTTAGTTAATTATTCCTAATTAATAGATACTAAATCTATATCTAAGAGCAGTTCTTACTTTTATATCTAATCTAAGATTTATATTATCTATCTTAGCTCTTATTATAATAACTTCCTTATATTTCCAGATTATAGTACTATTAAAACTATAACTACTATATCTACTTATTATTATAAGTTATTATAGTTTTTTATAGTAGTACTTTTAGATATTAAAAAATAAATATATTTTCCTAATATCTAATAAAATTTTAATTTTTATTAATCCTAATATTAGTATATAAGAGTATTCCTCTACTCTATATAGCTAGTATACTAATTAATTAGTAGGTTTATATTTTAAAGCTATAGTAACCCTAGTATAACTTTATAGGTTCCTAGTAGTACTAAGTTATAAGTAATATTAAATTTCTTTCCTTAGATTTTAGTTATAAGATAATTAGTCTTAGAATTAATAATTCTATTATTATACTTAAACTTTAAGCCTTTAATATTTATAACTATATAGGTTTCTTCCTTTTTCTTCTATAGTAAGCAGAATTAGTTAATTATTACTAGTAAGATATAATTTTCCTATACTCTATAGTTAATAAATACTATAAGCTAGTTCCTCTTAATCTTTACTTCTATAAGGATATATATAGAGCTTTCTGCTTCTATAGCTTCTAAAGTCCTCTGATCTATTATTAATATTACTCTATACTATAGCCCTATTATAAATAGTTCAGATTATTTTTTATCTAATTAACTTATTTATTAAGTTATTTCTAATCTTTATTATTCTAAAGTATCTATTTAAGGATATTCTTAAAGTTTTCTAGTTCTTCTATATATTTAGATATATATCTTATAAACTTAATTCTCTAGTTATATAGTTCCTTAATTATTATTAGTATCCTATTATTAGAGTAAGCTTTATCCTATTTCTTTTTATTAGTTAAGATTATTTTTTATTCCTCTATTTTACTACTATTCTTACTATTTATAAGGGATAGTTATTCTTTTAAGTAGTATTCTTATAGTTCTTCTTCCTATAGTTATTACTATTTAAGATAAAGTTTAATAGTATTTATATTATTATTACTATTCTATACTAGTACTAATACTTCTTACTTAATCTCTTAGTAGTTTCTATAATTCTAGTTATAGTATTATTTAATATAGCTATTATACTTATATATTATCTAATCTTCTGCCTATTAATAGTTATACTATAGTTTAAACTTATTATTCTTATAAATCTTATATCTCTATTCCTAGTATATTTCTACTAGAAGTTCTTTATCTATATATTCTCTAGGATATTTCTTTAGGTCTTCTTTAAAGATAGTATAGGGTCCTGTTCTATAGTATTAGTAAGTAAATTATTATATTTAGATTATACTATATTTCCTTAGTATCTTTCTATTAAAGAATAGAAAAAAGTTATTTAATATCTTTTTTTACTAATATATAGTATACTAGATATTATAGTATATTATCTAAGATTCTAATCTATAGTTATACTTCTAGCTAGTATTTATATATATTAGGTTCTTATACCTATTACTAGAGTATTATATAGTATTTATAATATCTCTTCTGTATAGTACTATTCCAGATATCTTCTTAAGATCTGGGTTTTATATTTATATCTTCTATTAGTAATAGGTATAAAGCTTATTATATTCAGCTTTAATCTTATCCCTAGTAAATATATATTATTCTTATTCTTCAGGAGTTTATTTAATAAGTCTATTAATATAGTAGAATATATACTTATATTTAGTAAGAAGCCTAAGGTTTATAATATTCCTCTTATTCTTATACTTTTATTTAAGTTCCCTAAAGATATCTATAATATATTAGTAGTTTCCTTCTAATACTATTAGTATTTTACTAGTTTCTAGTATCTTATAGAATTTTAATATAGATTATCTGGAAAGTATAGGGATTATAGTAGTTATATAGTTTCCTTCTTAAGTAACTCTCTTAACTATTCTAAGTATTTTTATCTTAGTTTTCCCAGTTACTCCTAATTATTTTTTATCTTCTTTAGCAGGTTTTTAATTCCTCTGCTTCTTAGGTTTTAGGTATTAGGATAAGATATATTTAATTTTATTATAATTATAATACTTATATTTTTCTATAGCTCCTAGCTCTATAGGACCTGAGTATATTCTAGAGACTGTAGTTTATTAGTATTATAGTTAACTAGTATTAGTATAGTATATTATCTTTTTACTATAAGTTTACTAATAATATTATCAGTTATTAATTCTTATAGCTATAGTTATATATTTATAAATACTTACTAGCCTATCTTCCTTATAGAGTTCTTTCTGAACTTCTTCCTTTAGCCTATTAAAGTAGTATAATATAGTATATTCCTAGTTCTATTTAGTTTTTACTAAAAGCTAGAGATACTTACTGCTAAAGGTAGAAGTAGATCTAGTTTAAAAGAGTTTATTAATTTTATATTTAGCCTTATATCTCTTATCTTAGATTCTAAAGATCTATTAGAGTATATTTATAAAGTAATTAAAACTTATTATAATATTAATAGTTTATTAGCTTTCTTATCTATTAAGATATTCTCTTATAATAGATTTAAACTAATTAAGTATAGCTCCCTTAAGTTATAAATAGATATATATAACTTATTATTTATTACTATTAAGAGTAATAGGGAAATAATTAAAGTATACTCAGAGTTAGATTATAAAGCCTTAAAGCTTATCTTAAGTTCTATTAAATATTTTAAGTAGTAGTAGCTTAAGTAGTACTCCTAGCTCCCTTCCTTAGGCTATAGCCTGAGCCTGGGCTTAAAGATTAGTATTCTGAGTAGCTTACTATTCTATAAGAGTAGTAGTAGTAGCTATTTCTTATTATATAGTTATAAAGTATTCCTAAAGCTAAAGGACTTAGGCTTATAGAAGCTTAATCTTAGTATTATTATTTCTATTACTACTGCTACTATTACTATTATCTTTATCTATAGTATCCCTAATATATAGAGTAGGTAGGTTATTAATAACAGGGTACTACTACTGGACTGGAGGAACTATAGTAGCTATAGTATCTTCTTTATTATTATATAGCGATTAAAATAAGGTAATCAGCTGAATAAGAGTTATTAATATATAATAATTAAGTTAACTTATACTGAACAGGGTCTAGGGTAGGCCAGGGTTAAACTAATTAGAGTATTATTCTGAGTAGTATAATCAGGTTATTTTAGACTATATAATACAAGTTACTATTAATATATAAGTATTATAGAGCTAGTAATAATAGATATATAGATAATTATATTAATAACTATCTGAAGGGGTATTCTATCTGGTAAAGTAAATATATATATATACTAGGGGATTATTAAGACTCAGTAATAATCTATTATCCTGGATTATTAGGATTATTATAAGATCCTGATAATCTACTAGTAATTAGTTAGAAAAAGTAGGGTAGTCTATATAACTCTAATATATAATAATATAATCCGTAATATAGGATCTATACTAGCTGCTTAATAAGACCCTGAATTCTTCCTAGTAATATCTAAGGTTATAGTAGTTTAGAGCAGCTTAACTCTATTATTATCTTAACTGAATATATTCTTAATATAGCTAAACTGATATAGAGTATAATAAGCAGTTAGTAAAAGACCTAGTTCGGTAAGAGAAATAGCTTAATACCTATACTCTTAGACTTAGTATAAAAATAGACTATAAAATAATTTAGATAGTACTCTAGCTAGCTATATAATAGAAGAAACCCAGATAGAAGTATCTGTATAATAGATAGGTATAATTCTAATAGCCCCTACTACTATAAAAACTGTAATAGGTATACTAATATAGGAGTATCTGCTTCTAGATATAGAAGGAGGATTTATAGCTGAAGAACTTCTAAATTTATTATTACTAGACTAGTTAACTTTAGAGCCTAGCCCTTAAGTATCTATAACAGTTAACTAGGAGAGTAAGAGGTCGGGCTAGTATATAGATTCAGATAATTCAGATTATATATCTAAAACAGATAGTAGCTTGGGTTTAGATCCTGAGTTTAACTAAGCTATTTATAATAGTTGGATAACTTATACTGGATAGGGTCTAGGGTAGGTTAGGGATAAACTAATCAGAGTATTATTCTAAATAGTATAATCAGATTATCTTAAGCTATATAATATAAGTTACTATTAATATATAAGTATTATAGAGCTAGTAATAATAGATATATAGATAATTATATTAATAACTATCTAAAGAAGTATTCTAACTAAGAATTAAATATATATATATACTAGATAGCTTATATAGGCTTACTAGTAATCCAGAGTAATCTATTCTTTATTAGTATAAAAGATAGAGCAGAGTATATAATACCAGGGGTATTTCTTTATTTATAATATATTACTTCCCTCCTATTAGTTTTATTCTAAGACTAAGTTTTATAATCTAGTATTTAGTAAGTAATTTCCTTATTCTTTAATTATTCTTCTATATTATTAACTATATTATAGTCTGTTTCTAAGAAATCTTAATAATATAAGGTTCTTATATTATTAATTAAGGAGATAGATATTAAGATAATACTTTATTTAAATTATTTTAAGTATAAGAAGATATATTATATAATTAAGTTATTATTATACTATAGTAAGTATATTTATATCAGATATTCTTATAATAGTATTAAAGTAATATTATAGTATATATATCTTTCTATTTTATATATATATTTTTATTAATACTGATTTTTATAGTAAAGTAATTAGTTACTAAGGAATATTATCTAGATATTAAACTAGTATTATCTAAGATAGTTCTTTAGGAAGCTTTAGTAAAGGTTTTATATCTTTATTATTAGTATTAGATAGTACAGGAGAAATCCTAGTATTTATTTTATTAGGGTATTTAAGATTTAGATAAGCAGAATAGGGTTTATTCTTAAGAGAAATCTATTTTAGAGGAATAGCAGACTATAGATATAGCTCAGTCTTTAGATACTATAGGAATTATTAACTAGACTTTAATTTTACCTGAGTTTTCTAAGTTTTCTTCTTTTCTTATTAATAGAACTACTAAATAAGTTAGTAATAGTTCTTTAGATATTTAACTAGTTCCTATATATTATTATTTTTATTATAGTTCTTTTATTTTACTAAATAAAATATTTATCTATTTTTAACTTCTTTCTTTAGAATTTTTTCTAATTTAAATTCTTCTTTATAGATCTTAATTAGATAATCTTAGTCTAGTATATTATCTAGTACTTTTTTAAATAATAAGATATAAAAAACTAGATAGATATATATTATATCTAGTAATAAGAGTTTATAGTTAGTATCTGATTTTTTCTTAAGAATTTTAAATAATCTAAGTTTTTTATAATCTAATTTATTACTTAATCTTATTATTATAATATTTTTATAAAGTAAATAGATTTTATCTTTCTTTTTTAAAATTAATTCTTTTAATCTAGTTTTATTATAATATTTTTTTATTCTTTATTAAGTAAATTTAAGTTCTATTTTTATTTCTATATATAATAAATATAATATTTCTTTTATAAGTATAGTAGCTAGTATATTAGATCTATTAAATTCTAATTAGTTCTAGAATTATAGTTTATAACTATAGTTTATATATATAGATATAAGTTAGATTAATTCTTATACTAAGCTATTATATATAATTTATACTATAGATAATAGTTATATCTAATTATTTTATTTATAGTTAATATATACTTATAGATATTATTTTAGAGTTTAATTTAATTATTCTATTTAATTATTATTTTAGAGATAATAAGCTATTAAGAGCTTATATTTAGTATCTATTTATATTATAAGTAATTATTAAAATTTAAAGATAAATATTATTTCTCTATCTAATATAATCTTATTAGATAATTTATAGTAACTAACTATATATTATAAAAACTAATATATAAGATCTTCTATAGAGCTTATTTCCTTATATAGAATAAAATATCTATATTTTATAAATCTATTAATAACTACTAGAATACTATTATATTCTACTTTAATTATAGGTTCTTTTAATAATAATAGTTTAATAATATAATTAAAGAATACTAATTACTATAGTTATTCTAGTACTAGAACTAATTTAAGTTCTCTATAGGGTTTATATTATATAGACTTAATTCTTATATAAGTATTATATTCTAAAACTATAGTCTATATATTCTTTCTTAGATCTAAATAATTATAATATTATCTAATTCTATTAAATATCTTTTTAACTCCTTAGTATTCTAAGAGTAGATACTTATAGATCTTCTTAATAAGTACTATTCTAGTATCTTATTATAACTTTTCTAAGTTAGAAATAGTTTCTATCTAGACCTTAGTATATATTATTTCTTTAAGTAAAGCTCCTAAGGTTTTTTATATTAAGTATTCTTTATTATTAATTAAGAATAGCTATTTATTTATTTTTAGAACTATTTCCTTATATTTAGATTTTCAGCTAAGTATATTAGCTCTTCTATTTTCTAATCCTTTTTAATATATAATTTTATAATTAAATTAAAATAGATATTTAGTATAGTATATTTATCTTCTATTTAATTACTAAGTTATAATAAAGTATTAAATATTCTTATAATCTATATATATCTTAATCTTATATATTATTTCTAAATAATAATATTTAAATTCTTTAAATATATATATAATAGCTATAAATTCTTTATTATAAATAGAGTAATTAAGTTTTATACTATATAGTTTCTTTAAAAAGAATACTACAGGGTATAATACTCTATTATTATCCCTTTAACTAATTTATATACTAATTATAAAGTCTAAGATATTTATTTTAAGTTTTATTTTCTATATAGAGTTAAATATTTATAGTATAGGTTCTAAAAGTATTTAGTTCTTTATTTTATTAAATACTTATTACTATTTATTATTCTATTAGAATTCTATTTTTTTTTTAATATTATTATATAAAGATATAGTAATTTTTCTATAGTTCTTAATAAATTATTAATAGTAGTTAGTAAATCTAAGAAAGGTTTATACTTCTTTAATAGATTTTAATATTTTCTATTTCTTAACTACTATAATTTTATCTTATTCTATCTATATTTTATTTAGTTAAATAGTATATCCTAAGAAGTTAATTTCTTATATATAGAAAAAGCTTTTTTCTAGTTCTATAAGAAGTTTTATTTCTTCTAGTTTTTCTAAAACTTAGTATATATATTCCTTATATATCTCTAGATTATTAGAGAAAATTAAAATATTATCTAAATAAATAACTATAAAGATATTAAAATACTTCTAGAGTATCTAATTAATTATTTATTAGAATATTATAAATATATTTATTAATTTAAAGAATATAATAAGATATTTATAAAGACTAAACTTTATTCTAAATATTATTTTCTATTTATCTTCTTTCTTAATTTATATTAAGTTATAAGTTCCCTTTAGATCTAAGATAATAAACTACTATTTATTCTATAGCTAATCTCTAAGTTTAGTAATTAGTAATAAAGATATTCTATTTTTATATATAATCTTATTTAGTTATTAATAATTAATAACTAAATAGAATTTACTATTTTTCTTTAATATAAATATTATAGAATATTCTATAGATAAAGTTAATAAATATATATAATCTTTTATTAATATATTATTAATATATTTATAGAGTATTTATAACTAAGGTTCTATAAGATTATATAATTTATAGAAATCTAATTCTCTTTCTTTAATAATAGAGATTTTATAATCCTACTAGCTATATTCTAATAGCTCTATTTTAAGTTCTTCTATAAATAGTATTTTCTTAAAATATTTATATTCTTATAGAATATTCTTAAGATATTCTTTCTACCTTAAGTATTTCTTCTACTAGTATTTATATTAGATTTTTTTTCTTTATTCTATTAGGCTTTTTATTAATTATTTATTTAACTCTATTCTTAGATTCCTATATTAAATAATTTTAATAGTAGTTTTTCTATTTCCTTCTACTACTAATTATACTTAATTTTATATTCTTATTATTATTCTTTTATTAATTATTTCTAATTAATAGATACTAAATCTATATCTAAGAGTTATTTTTATTTTTATATCTAGTTTAAGGTTTATATTATTTATCTTAGTTCTTACTATAATAGGTTTTTTATTATACTAGATTATAGTACTATTAAGACTGAAATTACTATATCTATTTATTATTATAAGTTATTAATATTTTTTATAGTAATACTTTTAAATATTAAGAAATAAATATATTTTTCTAATATCTAATAAAATTTTAATTTTTATTAATTCTGATTTTAATATCTAAGAATATCTCTTTACTCTATCTAGCTAATATATTAATTTATTAGTAAGTTTATATTCTATAGCTATAAAAATCCTAATATAATATTATAGAATTCTAATAGTATTAAATTATAAATAATATTAAATTTTCTTTTTTAGATTTTAATTATAAGATAATTAGTCTCTAAATTAATAATTCTATTATTATATTTAAATTTTAAATCTTTAATATTTACTACTATATAGATTTTTTCCTTCTTTTTCTATAGTAAGTAGAGTTAGTTAATTACTACTAGTAAGATATAATTTTCCTATACTCTATAGTTAATAAATACTATAAGCTAATTCCTCTTAATCTCTATCTCTATAAAGATATATATAGAGCTTCCTACTTCTATAGCTTCTAGAATTCTCTAATCTATTATTAATATAGTTCTATACTATAGCTCTATTATAGATAGTTTAGATTATTTTTTATCTAGTTAACTTATTCTTAAGGTTTATTTATTAGTAATAGTATATTTTATTTATTATATATTCTATTCTATTCTTATTTATTAGTAGGGGTAATTTCTATTTCTTCTTTATTACTACTTTTCTTACTATCTATAGATAAAGATAGTTTATATAAATATCTATTCTATATTTCTTCTTCCTATAGTTATTATTATTTAAAATATAACTTAGCAGTATTTATATTATTATTACTATTTCAGACTAATACTAGTACTTCTTATTTAACTTTTTAATAATTTCTATAGCTCTAGTTATAATATAATTTAATATAACTATTATAATTATATATAGCTTAGTTTTCTACCTACTAGTAATTATACTATAATCTGATTTTATTATCTTTATAAACCTTATATTTCTATTCTTAGTATATTTCTATTAGAAGTTCTCTATTTATATACTTATTAGAGTATTTTCTTAGATCTTACTTAAAGATAGTATAGAGTTCTATTCTATAATATTAATAAGTAAATTATTATATTTAGATTATATTATATTTTCTAGATATCTTTCTATTAGGAAATAGGAAAAAGTTATTTAATACTTTTTCTTACTAGTATATAGTATACTAAATATTATAATATATTATTTAGGATTCTAATTTATAGTTATACTCCTAGCTAGTATTTATATATATTAGGTTCTTATATCTATTACTAGGGTATTAGATAGTATCTATAGTATTCCTTCTATATAATACTATTCTATATACCTTCTTAAGATCTTATATTTATATCTTCTATTAATAGTAAGTATAGAGTTTATTATACTTAGCTTTAATCTCCTCCTTAGTAAATATATATTAGTTCTATTCCTCAGGGGTATATTTAATAAGCTTATTAATATAGTAGAATATATATTTATACTTTATAAGAGGTCTAATATTTATAATATCTCTTCTATTCTTATACTTCTATTTAAGTTCTTAGAGGATATATATAATATATTATTAGTTTTTTCCTAATATTATTTATTCTTCCTCTTCTTTCTTATTATTATCTTTTAATATCTTATAAAAGCTTAGTATAGGTTTTCTAGAAAATATAGATACTATAGTAACTATATAGTTTTCTTTTTAAGTAATCTTTCTAACTATTCTAAGGGTTTTAGTTTTAGTTTTTCTAGTTACTCCTAACTATTTCTTATCTTCTTTAGTAGATTTCTAATTCTTCTACTTCTTAGGCTTTAGATATTAAGATAAAATATATCTAACTTTATTATAGTTATAATATTTATATTTTTCTATAGCTCCTAGCTCTATAGAATCTATATATATCTTAGAGACTATAGATTATTATTATTATTATAGTTAATTAATATTAATATAGTAGATTATCTTTTTACTATAGATCTACTAATAATACTATTAATTATTAATTCTTATAGCTATAGTTATATATTTATAAATACTTCTAGATCTATTTTCCTTATAGAGTTTCTTTTAAACTTCTTCTTTTAGCTTATTAAAATAATAAGATATAGTATATTCCTAGTTCTATCTAGTTTTTACTAAAAGCTAAAGGTATTTACTACTAAAGATAGAGATAGATCTAATTTAAGAGAGTTTATTAATTTTATATTCAGTCTTATATCTCTTATCTTAGATTCTAAAGATTTATTAAAGGGTTTTTATAAAGTAATTAAAACTTATTATAATATTAATAGTTTATTAGCTTTCTTAACTATTAAGATATTCTTTTATAATAGATTTAAACTAATTAAGTATAGCTCTCTTAAGTTATAAATAGATATATATAACTTATTATTTATTACTATTAAGAATAATAGAAAAATAGTTAAAATATACTTAGAGTTAGATTATAAAACCTTAAAGCTTATCTTAGATTCTATTAAATATCTCAGATAGTAATAGCTTAAGTAGTACTTCTAGCTCCCTTCCTTAGATTATAGCCTAGATCTAGACTTAAAGATTAATATTCTAAATAGCTTACTATTCTATAAGGATAGTAGTAGTAGCTATTTCTTACTATATAGTTATAAGATATTCCTAAAGCTAAAGGATCTAAACTTATAGAAGCTTAATCTTAATATTATTATTTCTATTACTACTATTATTACTATTATCTTTATCTATAGTATTATTATTATTTAGAGTAAGTAGATTATTAATAATAGGGTTCTATTATTAAACTAGAGAAACTATAGTAACTATAATATTTTCTTTATTATTATATAGTAATTAAGATAAGATAATTAGTTAAATAAGAGTTATTAATATATAATAGTTAGATAACTTATACTAAATAGGATCTAGAGTAAATTAGAAATAAACTAATCAGAATATTATTCTAAGTAGTATAATTAGATTATCTTAAACTATATAATATAAGTTACTATTAATATATAAGTATTATAAAGCTAGTAATAATAGATATATAGATAATTATATTAATAACTATCTAAAGAAGTATTCTAACTAAGAATTAAATATATATATATACTAGATAGCTTATACAGGCTTACTAATAATCCAGAGTAAGTCCAGCCTTAGATTATATAGGCTTACTGGTAATCCGGAGTAATCTATTCTTTATTAGTATAAAAGGTAGGGCAGGGTATATAATACCAGGGGTATTCCTTTATCTGTAATACTATTATAGATTTACTAGATAATCTAGATTTAATTAATAAGGGTAGTAATATAGATAAATCCGAATATATACTATCAGATATAATAGTTTTAGTAGTAACCTTGGAAGAGTAGGTATTAGTATAAGGATTAGATAACTTAATAAGTTAAGCAGAGAATCTAAGCTGTATAGAACTATTATTATATATAGATACAGATATATAAAATTCCCAATTATATAAGGAGGAACTAGTAAAAGGGTAGAGTAGTAAGCAGGCTTCCAGCTTAATACTAGCTTAATAGTATAAGAAGGAGCTAGAGAGGGCTGCTCAGCAGGGCCCTAGTATAAATAAAGCCCAGGAGTATAGGGGAATATACTATAGTAATAGTATAGATATAGAATTAAGTAGTAATTCGGGCTCTAATCCGAGGATAGTCCAGAAGTATAAAGGAATATATTATACTAATAGTACAGATATAGAACTAAGTAGTAATTCGGGTTCCAGATTAAGGGTAGCCTAGAAGTATAAAGGAATATATTATACTAATAGTATAGATATAGAACTAAGTAGTAAAGGGGGTTATAACCCTATACTAGCCCGGCGATATAAGAAGGAACTAATAAGGATAGTAGAGCAGGGATCTAGCTTAACTATAGCTTACTTATATAATAAGGAACTAGTAACTATTAAGTAGAGCTCTATTTTAAATCTAGCCTAGCTATATAAGAGAAAGAGGGAGCAGGTTAGCGAAGAGGAGGTTATTACTGAGTTAACCTGGTGGTAGGAGAGGAAGAGGAAGCAGGCTAGTGAAGAGGAGCTTATCCCGAATTTCAAAGAGACTGCTGAGAGTTCTCTTCCTGGGGAAAGCTTAAACTTGAGACCCTAACTGTTAAAGGGTAAATATAAGGGGTTTACTAATAAAGATTCAGAGGGTATACAGAGGTCAGAGAGCGAATATAAGGACTATTGCAATATACCCCGGTCCTCTGAGTTTGAGCCAGACTCTACCTCTAGGGTAATTTTCCCACCAAGATATTACCCTCCCTCACCTAGCTAGAGATATCTATAGCAACACATTCTTCTTGCAACACCCGACAGAACTCCACGGGGCGAAGGAAGAGCCTTCCGTTCCTCAAGGCACCTTTCGGAACCGGCTCCTTCCGGGGCTTAGCCTCGGTCTTTTGAGACTCTTGTCTTTATAGAGTGTATCTTTCGGCGTGTCGGCGGTCCAGGTCTTCCAACGTAGTTCAGATCTCGTTAAGTGGAACTCTGACCGACTCTTAACAGAGCCAATGGGTGCTCTGGTATGCCGAGGAGTTTGAGACAATCGAGTAGGGTAGTCCCGACCTTCCTCCAGCTCCGTTTCCAGTGCATCTGCCGTCAAGATCTTCCAGTGTACGGCGGATTTCATCGATCGGGACCCTGACCGGCTTTTCGCGGGGTATCTTACAAGCGATCTCGTCATAAATATATACGCAGAAAGCGGGAAGCAGAGGGCCAAAGCAAACGCGGCCACGCTCGACATGAAAAGGGACTCGGGCGAGGGCCCAGATGAGACGTTGACATGACACCGGCGACGTCGCTACCTTGCTAATGATTGGACTATTAGAATGAATGACTGTAATTGGGCCGTAACTACTACAGAGGCATCTCCCGAACTCCAGCCAATAAATGCTTCGTCCACTGTGGTTATCTGTATATTTTAAAGTTCTCTTACCACCTCAGTACGAGTCTCGTATTGCCTCTAAGACAGCGCCTGTTTTGCACGATGGCACGCAAACTCACAGCCGATGAAGACGTTGAGTTGGATATTGAGGTTTTTAAGTGTAACATGTGTCAGATGGAACCCGGGCCGCTCCGGCCAGGGGATTCATTGCAAGGATCAATCCTGCTTGCACTTTAGAACCACTCTTCCGACCTTGCTGAGATGGGGGCGGTGACCTGGGAGTTAACATCCTCAGTATCTTCTGGCTCCGCGAACACGTAGTCGAAACAGTCGAAAAAGTCAGTAGGGCTCGAGTCTCTGTCTTGCTCCTCCGTTGTCGTATGGCCATCTTTTTCGGCGGTTGCCTCTAAATGTTGCTGATGTGCTTTAGTATTAGCCGCCTTAATAAATTGATCCCGATGTTCTTTAGCTAGCTTTCTTAGATTCCTGAATGTACTAATGCCCTCTAATAGGACCTTATTATTATATAATGCAGAAGTATCTGATGGAGTTCAGTCAGGCCATTCGCCTCATCTGGATACACAAAATCACCCATCCACAGTCCCAGATCAGCATCTACCTTAGGAAGGCCGCTGCAAAGTTACAAGATTCTCTATAACAAAGGTAAAAAAACAGACGCAGCAAACATATAATAAAAGCCATCAGAAAAGCTATCAGCAAAGAACAACATATTAAACTCACCAATAGGTTGCGTAATACGACACGACATAAAGATTTTGACGCTGGTGGCTTCCAACAACGCTATTGCTCAGAAGGAAGTAGCACTTGAGATACCAATTTTCCAGTCAAGCAATCAGTATCTTCACGAGTAAACTGTATAGAACGTCGATCCTGAAGAAAGTCCTCTGCAAATGGTGTTAGGGGCTCTCGACTAGACTTTGAGAAATTATCTTATAGACCTAGTGACTTACCATAGTCCAGAGTCAGTTCATGTAAGTCTGCCAGAGCGTATTGAATGACAGGATAGCCTCTCAAGAAGTCAACATTCTGTTCTTTACTCCAATCAATCAGGAGAGGATTTAGGCCGCTGGTACTCTCCTGGAAGAGGCCAACTAGGGGCTTGATCACACCGCCTTCCATAGCATTAACATCCGCGTCAGGGTTAGTTCCATTGATGTACATGTCGACCTGGAGGGACTCGGCTCCCATGAGAAGGAGGCAGATGGTGAAACATGTCGCGGCCCATTCTTCTCTCTGGGGATGCTTCAGATAGTCTTCGATAGATGAAAGAAGTCTCCCTAGCGACCGCTCTAGGAGGACACTGAGATACAAGTCTGCCTTGAATCGAATGGTCTGGTCCAACGCGCGTTGAGTTTCGGGGGGTAGTGACTCAAGATGCGCGAGCCCTCCACCGGATATCTCGTAGGTAGTACCATGTGATATGGTCAACGCGAGTATGAGAAACGACAACCCCAAGTCAATAACTTTTACACTTTTTGCCTAGAAATCTTCAGTCAGAGATCTAAATCATCGAGGTTCTGATCCCCAAACTTACCGTACTGGGGAGGGATTCCCTTAGTCGTAGGCATTGTTCGACGAGGGCAAATCGAAATCCTGAATTATCTGGGAAGGTATCCTGAAACTCGGTCGCGGCGCCGGTGACGGCGTTTGTAAAAGCGGAGTCGATTGGACCCGGTCCATACGAGGATCCGAGTTGCATTGTTAGTTGGATGGCACCGCACTTGGCTTTGACAAAGGCATCCCGAGGGAAACGATTCCAAATCGGCCTGCCGAGAGAGCGCCGACCGCGGACGAAGGTTGACTTGAAAAACCCTGGAATTGCTCAGCTTTAGACATTGCTCGATGTCATGTGGATCCCAAGAAAATTACATGGAATGAGGCTGGTCGCGCTTTGCTCAAACGATATGACGCGGGACGGCTGAATTTGCCTCGATTCTAACGCGCACCGAGGGCATTCCCGCTCTTCCCGGCACTTTTACACGTCAGAAAGATGCATTCGTCATGATTCACGCGACTCCTCACCTTTTGGCCCTCAATGTTGCATCTCCAATATCGGACTATAGTGTCACAGACAACAAAGCTTGGGTGGTGACTAAGAAGCCCATCCATCATCCGGTTGACCTGAACGTTTAAATGATCAAGGCGATCACTGCTCATTTGATGCATGCTGCGACGTTGGGTTAGACTACTCCCTGACAGGTGGAGTGCCATCCCGTCTAAACTTACCTCTCTCGAAAATAGGATTTTGCCTTGTCTAAAACCTCTAAATTATGATAAGGTTAGCATTTGTCTCTGGCTATTGCTCGATTACGAGGTATATATATTTGATAAGGATGTTTTACTAGTCTTTGGGAGAATTCTCGCATAATCGTGCTCAGATTTGGTGTTCCTAGCACAGCCCGCCCCATCCGCTGCGGGAATGGATTTAACTCACTGCTTTTGCGTGCGTTATTATATATGTTCACAATGTTGCTTCGCACTAGCTTAAGATTGTCTTGGTCGGTCTGACTGTTTGGGTCGAACTTGCAAACTCCGCCGTGGTTTGCATTTAGTTTCACGACTTTCTCAAGGTCACCCGACAGACCCAACACAGCGCTCTCCTTTGGGACCACCTGCAGCAGCGTATTAGCACAGCACTAGACCTGAACCCACAACTACTTACTTCATCAAGACCACCCCAAAAGGAGATAATGTCGTAATTCTGCTGCTGATTTTTCCAGTGCTCTTGGATGATGTCGGAGAAAATGCTGCCACCTTTCAACGTGTTCATAACATCATCTCCTTTCTGGAATCCTGATATTTTCGCAAGTTTGGTAACTATTTTCCCAAGGCTGACTAGCGGCTCGCTGCCGCCATGATGTGGTGTGGCAAAGAAAGCGAGCCCACTGGTGGCGTCCTTGATGAGCGTGTAGAGTGGGTTGTTGTGTGCGTTGATCAGCGCCTGCTTGATCAACAGCCCGCCCATGCTGTGGCCCAAGAAGATGATCGGCCTGGATTCAGACCCTTCCCTTTCAACTTTTATCGCCTCGAGGAATTCGGTCGCTTTGTCCATGAATGTGCTTTGGTCTTTTCCATACACGGCTGTGGCATTGTATTCATATAGGAAGACTCGAGAATCGGGAAGGTCTTTGGGGAGGTCTTCACGGAGCCAGAGATGTCCTGACGATCCTTCAGGCGTTCGCCACGTATCCCAAGCGTGGTCGGTATCCTTCTTGCTTCGATAGTTTAAACCATGCACGGCGATCATGCTATGCCTTGTAAGCCACGTCGATATAGACTTGGTCTTACATACTCAACTCCTGCCGCATCAAAAGCCGTATCTATGCTTAGACTGGCGTTTGCATGAGTGAAAAGTTGCCGTAACGGCTAGAGCACGGCATTAGCAGACACCAAGTCTGTAGTATTGCTCACTAACCATTGTGCTTCTCGTGTCCTTTGATTGGGTACTTGTAGGTGTCTCTTATGGGTTAAGATTGGAGCAAGTATTCTAGCCCTTCACGTTGTTGCGTCGGATGTCTTAGCTTCGAGGCCCGCATGCCCGAGAGCAAAGCTTAATATATATATATATATATATTTGACCGCTCGAAGGCTCACACTTGTTGGAGGGGCACTTGTTGTGCAAGCGCAACTATAAGGTTCACACCCATCTGAGAGCAGCTTGTGAGTGTAGAACAAAGTCAAGAAGGTCTACCGAATATTACGGTTGTTGAGTTGGATAATGTTTCGGTTCTGCTTCGTTTATCAGCCGACGGAAGCTTAAGACTCTCCCATCATTCTTAAGACCCAATCGCTCATAAAAATGCCTGTTGCATTTGCGTCTGCTCTAACTTCTGCGTCACTAAGCAGGACATGAGTTAGGGATAAGATCGAGCAATTGTGCGAGAACACTAATGTGGCGTTAGGCTTATTTGTTCGAGGCTTATGGCATCCTTTGGTTTATTGCCATTCAGTGCTAGCAGCATTCTCGCCAAGGCGTCCGGATCATCCAGGTCGTCGAAGGTGAGTGCCACGACTCAAGCGGCACGAAGTTTCCTTCTATGAAGCTAAATCCATACGACCATCCCAGCAAAGCTTGCCTTCGATTCCAGCGCAGTTGTATAATGACATAGCCCGCCCTCAAATTGGAGATTGCCGAAGGGAGACAGTGATATAGAGCGAGCTGACACTTATCTTTTAAGGATGGAGAGGCTCTCGTCAGGCTTTTCCGAGGAATGAATCATGGAGACATACTCCAGGCACCACTACGGTAGCAAAATTAGAGTTCGTCATGCATAGGCCTTTTTAACAGAATAAAATCTCTTGAATTTAGACCGCTCAAGTTAGCTCACGAGGAACCCTTTAGCGGCCACACAATTTAATATCGCAAAGTTAGTAGCCTCGCCGTAGTCTTAAAAAGAAGAGTTTCTATTATAATCACAATCCCCATAATGCTATCGACCTATTTACATTAAGGTTACGCGCGTAATGTAACAAAGTTACTATCCGTCAGCGTTCTCGGCCTGGCTGGAAGGGACATATTCGCAAGCCTCAACTGTCGTTTGAAACCTTGTAGGTATTCTAAAGAGAATGGCTGTTGTGAGAAACAATTCGGCATATTCACCAGCTTAACTTGTTTCTGACTTGCCAATGTGGAAATAGTGCTCCCGGCACGATTTTAGTGTCTTTGCCTAATAACCGCCTGAACCTGCTGTCTGTCTGTGAGGCCTGTGAGGCCGGCGGGCCTCTCCCCGTATTAGAAGACAAGAGTTCGGATGGATCGGCTCGGATCTGTGCTGCCACTCGCGTAGTAGGTTTTGCATGATTTCCCAGAAGCATCTCGGCGCCCATCATATGGCCTGTCGTGGGCGAATGGCAAGAGCCTGCTCCTCGCCGAGCTGCTACATTCACAACTGTGGTCCGACCCAAAGCTTGGTGGCATGTACAAGGAATGATAGTTTAGTAGCATTCATAAGTGGTTTGGTATAAAAATAGATAGTGTAGCAGGATGTATTAGGAATGGCCAGTTTAGTAGCGTTTATAATCAATGATAATCTGTCATGGTGGCGTTCAATAAGAAATGGTGGCGTTCACAGGGAACGTGGTCGGGGAAATCACATGAAGGTGGGCCAATTACTGTTCGCTGCCCTGCCAGGTGTGCCCTGCTGGGTAAAGGCGCATACCCGTCCATTGTATGGCCATGTTGAACACACTGGCCTAGCTCCATCGCATTTAGTTTTCAATGTACGACAGCTGAAGCATGAGACGGCAACTCTGTTGCGTCGCATCTTTTTGCATGAGTCGCACTTCTTCCGGTCATAGTTGGGACAAGTCCGTCTGTACGATGTTTTGATGGATAAAACGTGGAGCTAAAGGCGGGGGAGTAAAGCATGCGGTACGTAATGAAGTTAACAAATTACTACTAAAATAGAGCAAATCTAATAGCCCCGTCTTTCGCTAAAGGTAAAGAGAGCCCGAGCCCGATTTATAAATTCGTAACACTGTAGCTATACTATTTAAATGATGTAGCCACAAAACCAACAATAGAGCCACAAAGCTGATGATAAGGCCAGATGGCTGAGACTTGAGCCGTCTAGCTTCAGTATAGCGACTTAAAATATATCCTATCTATGATATGTAGGCACTCCAATATCTCTTATATACAACTTACCAAACATATGAACGAGGATCTATAAAAACTGGATAATTATTCCCACAAGTGAATATGTTTGCAATACTTCTCCTTAAGTCTGACACCTGTACTTTCCTCTTATATTTGAATGCAATAGTAAATGGCTCTGAGAGTACGTTGGATTTACCAATAAGATGGAAGTTGATATTTCATCTATTAGTGTTGATACTCTCACCTCTTTTAACTCATGGGTTGAAGCCTATAAGGGTCTTGCGGCTAAGGAGATCGCATCTTCTAGCACCCACACGGTCAACGCTCATACTATACTTTCTAAAAAACTTGCTACAGCTTCTGCCTCCCTTATCGATCTGCAGAAGACGAAGCTACGCGATAGTGACAGTTACACCTCCAATAAAATCATAGCAGCTGTCTCTGGCGCAATTCCATTCGCTCGAATCTGGCTGACTAGACAGCTGGGTAAAGACTTTGCGAGGACGACACTGGAATCATTTGGCTTGGGAGACCCAGGCAGCCTAGAAGAGTTCCAGAAGTCATTCAACAGCGTCCACAATTACAAGACTGAAATGGCCTTGTCGATAGCGAAGGAAGTATTTTTGCCATCGGTGATATCTAACTCGTCACATGTCGTAGATCCTTGTGATGGTCCTCCGTGTTCCGATGCGTGTGGCGTGCGTTGGTTGATTTGAGAGTTGGAGGTCTCAGAACTTGAATATCGCCGAAAAACCCCTAGGATTATATTTCTCGCAGCCATTGAAAACTCACTCAAAAGGCTTAGTTTTTGACTAGAGATAGTTACTTTGAGCCCGCTCGTTTTCAGTTTTTCTTGAATGGCGAAAATGGCATGGTGTCTAGATGCGTAGTCATCGTAAGAGCCGTATCCACAATGGCGTTGCCAGTATATCCTCGTAATACCTTTGGGGAGACGTGAGGGCCAAAATAATGTTCCTATATAGCATGTTTGGGACACCGAATTTCCACCTTTCTTGACTTCGCCCGGTTGTATATCCGTGGATGAGTCATCGTGGTCCTCTGATTCCAGATGCGGCGAATCCCTACCATTCCTGTCGATCAAGTGGTTAGATGGCTTGGCTCCATTTTGTAGAAGCAACTCCTTTATCGGTTCATACCCCTCCGTAGTGGCCAGGTGTAATAAAGTCTTCCCATCTTTGTCGACCAAGTTGACTGACTTTCTAGCTCCCTTTTTTAGGAGCAACTTAACTATCGATTCATAACCTCCTGCAGTGGCCAGATATAATGGAGTCTTGCCATCTTTATCAGCCATGTTGACTGCCCTCCTAGCTCCGTTTCTTAAGAGCAACTTGACTATCGATTCATTCTCCCCTGCAGTAGCCATGTAGAGTGGAGTCTTGCCATCCTTATCGGCCAAGTTGACTGACTTCATAGCCCTATTCCTAAATAACAACTCCATTATCGATTCATATCCCCCTGCAGTGGCCAGGTATAATGGAGTCTTGCCATCTTTATCGGCCGAGTTGACAGATTTTATGGCTCCATTTGTTAAGAGCCACTTATCCATCAATTCATATCCCCTTGCAGTAGCTAGATGTAACAGAGTCTTGCCGTCCTTATCGGCCGAGTTGGCGAGTTCTTGAACATCTCCAGCTGCAAATCCTCCAGCTACAGCTGTCAGGTGTATCAAGTATAACGGGAGCGAAAAGAGCGTTAAAAGCATAGCAGGCTGGCATAACACAACTACAACAAGCCCGGCCCCTATAGCAATCCCGGCCAGGGCGTACACAACCAAGGATCTCATTCCGGGTAAGCCACGTCCAAAAGCTGAGCGGTAAGGGACAACGCCGACGTGCCCCAGTGGATGGTACTGAAGGCTAGGAGGCTCCTAGGATTTCCGTGGTGATATGTACCAATAATAGCTCCTAGAAAATATCGTCGAGTTTTAATTTTAAGTCTTCCAGAACCATTCGTGGTTGAAAATCGTGAAAGGAAGAATGGACCTGCGGCCTGGGAGATCTGGGGAGCAATAGTAAACGAGGGAAAATATACTGAAGCTTCTTAAAAGTAAATACATAAAGACTTCGCAAGTAACTAGTATCAGTACATCATGTATATCTACTAGTAGTATTTCTAGCCCCATTATACGAATCTCGTTGTAGTCAAGAACCTATGCACACGACACGATCTATAGAATTCGAGACCAAAGAATTGCACAGAATCAAAATTGACGCCCTTCGTCATGGTGGCGCAACACTCTTCCTACCAGCTCATGCTCTCACCTGGCTCTTGACCGCACATGAAAGTCTACCATGCTTACATCTCTACCTCCGGAAGTTAGGTTGTTCGCCTTCCAAGGGATCTCGACTTCGCCTTTATCTTCTCAAATTTCGTGTGGCGCTCCAATAGCACCTCTCAGAAATCTGTATCGGGAAGATCCAGCTGTCTGCACTTAGCTTCTTGATTTCTTTATCTTATGTTTTAGCTTATCTCTTATCTTAATAAGATAAAAGGAACTGATTATTAATTAGAAAAATCAGGAGATTTATATAATAACATTATATAATCTAAAAGATGGCTTATAGAGCTAGAATTTTATATATAGCCTTTATAATAATCCAGTCCTTAAGGAAGGGTTAATTAAATAACCAGTATAGTGAAATTATAGGGTCCACGTGACCGATGCATGCATTATGCCTAAGGGTAACAACAGGGACTACCGGTAAGTCTAGATTGTAGTCGATCGCGGTTGCATTCCAAGAATACAATCTAGACTGAGAGTTACTCTGAGGGCTGAAACCGGTGGCGGCTGCGATGTGATAGTGCTGAGGTTAATCTAACAGCACATGCCTGTTGACATCATCACTACTGATAGTAGTAGGTTTGTTACCAGAAGTTAACATCTGTTTTAGCACCTCAGATCAAGACTTCTAACCTTAAACTAGATGTCCAGTCCATGCTTTATTAAACGACTGATATTAAAGTAGGCAATACGTAGGCTACGCCTTATATAGTCTGCAACCCAAATTATAATAAACACAACACATCAATTGATCAGACCGACGAGTCCTATTATGCCCTGCAATTGGTCAGTTATTTGACACTACCACAAACCGGCAATAGAGAGGGCTGCCGGGCCAATATGGAGGAGTTTAAACGTCTCATAAAGGCATGCCTCATTAGGTTTCTTGCTTGAGACACAGACCAAGGATGCAGGAGCTAGCGCTCACTAGAATGCATGCAAGCAATTTTTCCCTACCTCGGAGCGCCCATGCACACAAATTACCTGGGAAGGTAAATCTAGAGACCATCACGGTAGAAGCGCAATTTCTCACTCTGAAATGATAATTTCTATTATTTGTCCTTCTTCCCTTCTCCCGTCAAGTTCATTTCTTCCGCCCCTGTGATGTAATTTGACAAATCCGTAAGCTCTATGATTTGTGCTCCCACAGACTTCAGACTCTCCCAGCTGTCCCTAAGCCCTATCGGCGAATTAGGGGACTCCAATAGAGAATCAATCAGAGTCATGATTCGTGTTTGAGTGGACTGCATGAAGGAGCTCTGTGAATATCTTATTCTCATAAAGACCGTGTGCACAAGTAACAAGATCCATGTATTCTTTTGGAGCAGAGCAGCACAGATATTGACAAGAGTGCCGATGCTTAAGGCTAGCATCAAGTTCAAGAAAGCATGACAAAACATCGAAGAGAATCGACCTGAGTATTTTACATCAAACAAATTAGTGTCGAACGAGACACAAAACCAGAACGCAGATCCAGAAAAGGGGTAGGAAAATCGGAAAATAGAAAGGGGACCACAAGCGGGAATAAGACCGCAAAAGGGAAGAGCCAGAAAAGGCGGTGGAAGAACCAGAAGAAGTGGTGGAATAGCAATCGAAGAGAATTAACATGTCTCTAATGGCATAAATCTAGCGGCAGCACGGTGTATGTACCTGGGTTGATGGCTTCGTATCCCGTCCCAAGATTCCCCAAATACATAGATTCTGCGTTGAGAACCTGCCAGAATAAATGACTTGCAACAGTAATATTAGCTGGAGTTAGTATTTCTAATTCTCATTAATACTAGTTGCCATGAATTTATTGAAAGTTGGATTTCCACTCATGGCCTTCGAAACAGATTCCTACACATAGAGATACACACTCTCCCGATTCTCGCACAGTCCAGAGTTTGGTAAGCACGTGGTCCAGTTCCTCAAGCTCAGGACGTTGATGATCTAAAGAACGAAACTGGCTATGATTCACATTCGAATCCTAATAGGCTGGAAAGCAGCGTGAAGACTGAAAATACGATAGTGCCTTGCAGTTAGCCAAGGAGACTTGGAATTTTTTCAATATTACCTTATCTTAACGGTTTAAACTACAAAAGAACCTTTATTTTCACGAATAGTCCTGTTCCAAGTTTATAAGTATTATCTCGAGACCAAAAGAAATATACCAAGAGCTTTTATAATTTATATATCCTGATTTATAATATATAATCCGGATTAATCCAGTAATTATAAATATAATACTGATAGCTGTTTAAACCTATATATAGGAGCGATTCCAGATTTAAGCTCTCGTATTTAATATAAAACTCTCTTTTATAGTAGATTAGAAAAAGTATCTAGCCTTAACGCTAAAACATTAGCGCCGTAGCTGAGTATATATTACTATAATGCACCCCGACCGCATGCTCTGGATATGGCTTTCAAATCAATATAACAGTATATCAAAAGCAAATCTGATATAAGCTTGAAGCTCTCCAGTTCTTTTTATATTATACTGTTGAGAATAATATTTAAAAACTTATAAGTGCTAGCATTGATTATCTTGGTATTATTTATACTCAACCTTATCCCTTTTCCTTCTTAAGCCTCAGTAATACTATTAAAAGAGATATATATAAGTCCTTAGAAGTAATATTAAGAATATAGTATTATTACAGGGAGATAAACAGGTACTATAAGGTACTAATTATACTTAATAACAGACTACTAATTAAGAAGCTATCTATTTTAGAGAACCTTTAATATTAATACTACTAATATAGTTCTATTTATTATAATAAACTAGAAGCTATATTAACTATAGCTACAGAGAGACCTATCAGATTATTAGAACTCCTACTATCTGAAAATACTACTGATATTATAATTCGCTATAAACTTTATATATTTTCCCTGGAAAATATACTAGCTTATAAGACTATATTATATATATAGGGCCTTAAAAATATATAAAACTTCCTAGTTATTATAGTCTCTGGTAATACAGCTGAGTATAAGGAGAAATTTAGAAAGCTTAAAGTAGTTTAAATTATATACTATCTATATATAGTACTCTTAAGGTTTTACTCTTCTGGTAAATATTACTACTTATAGGCTGATCAGATTTATATTAATTAAATCGATAAAGAGGAAAAAAGAAAGCAGATATAATAGATAGGTAATATCTATAAAAGATTAATATATACAGTTATATAGCTAGATAAAGAGAATAAGGATAAAGAGGTAATTTAAGAGATATTTATAATACTAAGAAATTAGCTATTTAAGTTAGTATAGAATAATATTAGCCTGTTTTAAAAACAGTTAGACCTCAAAGAGCTTCTATCTATAGGGTTATCTAATATAATATACAGATAGTAGTAATACCAGGCTATTACTTAGCTTTTAAATTAAACCTAGTTCAGCAGGGTATAGATCTTCTAGGAATCTATTATCTCTACTGATATAAAAATTATCTATAGAAGTATAGAATTCCCCCTTAGTAATCTTTTTCGAATTATAAGTACTATTTTTATATTAGAGAATACAGATAGTAGGTACTTTTACTCTATAGCTAAAAGAACTATCAGATTTAATACTCTCTTTCTAATCTAATATAACTAAAAAAGTAGATATAAAAGTAATAACTATCTATATAAGAAGATACTCTTAAACTTCTTAGGGCTAGTAATATAAGCTCTCTAATAGCTATATATAATAAAAGAGCTTAATTTAATCTATATATTTATTAGTTTTAATCCCAGCTTAAAGATCGAAATTAACTATAACTTACTAGTATCTATAGCCTGGATAAATACTTCCAGGGTTATAATCTAAAACTCTAGCTTACTAGATATCTTTATAGCAGTAAGGGGTAATAAGAAATATAAATATAACCTGCTATTATAGGTACTAGATTTCTTAAATTGCTATCCCTATATATAGCCTATTTTAGTACCTAACTTTATTACTAATTTTCAGGCTTCAGGGGGCTTACTATATACCTGGAAAGATACAGATTATCTAGAGATACTTATTATTAAGAGAAAGCTTATTAGTAAGATTAAGTAGCTCTTACTGCTGAGTTTTAACTATAAGTCTAGTTATAAGGAGGGTATAGGTACAGAGGCTATATTAGATTTTAAAAATTATACTGTAACTATAGAAAGATATCTTAGTCTTAATAATACTATATCTCCCCAGAAAGAATATAAACTACTAGGGGGTTATAGTAAAATAATTTATATTATACTTACTAATAGGGTCTTTAGTTATAAATAGCTACTATAATATAGTATTAAGAATATTATTTAAGTATATAAAAAGAAATAGTCTATTTAAGATAGTACTAAGGATTATAATATTCTGGAAAAGCTTTAATAATAGGGTCTTATTATCTAATAGAAATAGTTATTTCTATCTAATAATTATAATATAGATCTTATATCTAAGATAGCTTATAGGGGTAACTTAATATATTTATTATATAGTTTAAAAGTCCCTTATATTCTAAAGCAGAATAAAGCTAGTAAAGGGAACTATCAGATTATTTTATAATATTATTTAGACGGGATAATATATTATAATAGCTTACCTGAGATAATAGCAGGGTTAAAGGAGGAGGCTAGGGAATTTATATTAATATAGTAAAGTCCGGCTATCCTATAGAATACTTAATAATACTTTGTTTTTTATTAATATCTTCAGTATAGATTATATATATAACTTTAAGATCTCCAGTATCTAGTAAAGTAGATTCTAATAATAATCTAATTATAGATTATGCTCATTAGACCTGTTCTATCGCTTGGGGAGGATAATCACGGGGATTCTGTATAATATATAGCCTACTAAATACGAACTATAGATATGTGAAATCATGGGTCGAATTACCAACTCGTAGTTCCATATTTCCCTAGAATCCTATTCCTAACTGGGAGAAAGGTCTGGAGCATCCCTATAATTATTAAGACCTGTTATATCGCAAAATACAAACAACACTTGGCCAATAGTTGATAAACTCTAAATATAAGAATTATTTTAATACTAACCTATTTAGATCTAGATTCGCCTCTTCTCCCAGAGAAAAGGTCTGGACCATCCCTATAATTACTAAGACCTATTATATTATAAAATATATATAATACTTGGTTAATAAAGGTAAACTCTAAATATAACTTTAATATATAAAATATTTTTATTACTCAGGCGATCTATAATACAGTAAGGTTTAAGAATAGGGGAAAGCTTAATATAGGTAAATATTAATATATACTTATAAATATAAAGAACTCAGACTTATAGAAATATTTTAATAAAGTTAAGATTCTTTAATTTTATACTTAAAGCTTAACTTTTATAAATTATATTACTATAGTATCTTATTTAAATAGCTCTACTATTAGAAATAGTTTTATATCTATACAGAATACTATTTAATCCTAGCTTACTATTCAGTAAGTTTTTTCAGTAATAGATTAATCTGAGTAATATTTTCTTAGTTCTTTTAATTCTTAGTAGGGATATTATAGGAAGGGTATTTACTCAGGTAGTAGATACTAGATTAATACTAGTAACTTTCTTATTTAGTTTATATTCTTTATCAGTATTTAATTATATTAGCTTCTTAATTATAATCTAATAGAGTCTTAGGATAGGTTATCTATACTATCTCTGCTATTATTTCTATAGTAGGGGAGAATAGACTTATACTACTACCTGATTATAAGTATAAAGTTATAAATAGTAAGTCTAGTTATATACAGGATAATACTAGCTAGATACTAGAATATATTATAAGAGACTATAAGTATTAGATAAATAATAAGATATATAAATAAGTTAATAAGATAATTAAAGAGAAATACTAAGAGGAGTATTAAAAGGTAAGAGATAAAAAACTGGAGTTAGAACCTGGGGTTACTTATTGCTTACAGATTAGGCTCTATATAGCTTTCTATAGTACTAAAATAGTAGAAAAGGGTATAATATATCTTAATAAGATATATCTTAGTAGTTTTTTTATTACTATATTTTAACTAGGTATTATAGCTATTCTATACAGCTTATAGGGAGACTAGTTAATTCTCCTTATTACTATTTCTAGTATTTTACTGGCTTTTATATTAGGTTCGCTCCTATAATAAAGGAAGAAAATATAGGCCTATTAAACTAGTAATCTGAAGATAGTAATTTTAATATATGGGAATAGTACCTATTATACTATTATTATAAGTAACCCCGATAGTAGGGGCCTTAATCTGGAAACTCTAGCAGTAGGTTAAATTAATATTAATATATCTACTACTCTTTCTTCTTATATAGTTATTAGACTTCTTATAGTACTCTGGGTTATATTACTTATATCTGTATCAGGTATTAAGAATAATACTTAGTTTCTTTTCAGTATCAGAGGAATCAGGATACTTTAAAATATCCTGATTATAGGTTAGTATTAGAAACCTGAAGTATATAGCTTACTACTTTACTATAAATAAGTTATTAGGATATTAAAAGTTATAAAAGCTTTAGTAAAAGTTAGTAAAGAGGATCCTGGACTCGCCTGCAGTATATACGAGACCTTTTTCCCTGGCGGGATACTTAGAGATAATAAGAAGAAGATATAGGCACAGTACGAGCAAAAAGCGAAGGAAGCTGATGGCCATGAAAAATCAACTTCAACATGAGGAGGCAATACAAAGCTTTGAAGCGGAAGTTGAAAATGCCTCGAAGGAAGCATCGAAAATAGCTCGAGCTACGCTATCATCCAAGCCCAAAGTAATACGAGATACGAACGAAGGACGGGAGGAATCAAATCAAACCATCTACGGGGCTACCGCTTCACAGCGTCCCAACGAACAGCGAGACTCAGAGAACTCAATCTCGCGAAAGAAGGCAAGAGAAGATTTAGTAGTTTCAGGCCCAGAGGGTCTAAGCATGATGGCCATGAGCGAGCACTCATCATTGGCATACCCGCATGAAACAATTAAGTACATCGAGCTGCAACGTGGTTCAAGCGGGGGGTTCGGCTTCGCATCACTCATACGAGGCATGCAAGACTCTACTATCACTAGCACGGGTATAGGCAATAAATCTATAAAATTTTCAAGCGAACACCCCCAGACTCTACCTCTAGGGCAATTTTCCCACTAAGATATTACCCTCCTTCGCCTAGCTAGAGATATCTATAGTAATATATTCTTCTTCTTATAATACCCAACAGAACTCCACTACTTGCTATAAGCTAATTTATATTATTATATTACTAACTCTTCGCAGTATAGGCTTTATAACTGATTGATTATTACTAAATTATTAGTATAATATTTAATAATAGTAGTATAGCTTATCTATATAATTTTCTCTACTGTACTACTATAAGTAATCAGTATAATTAGAAACTTCCCCTCTAATTTATACTATCTCTTTATAATATATAGATATCTATATAACTGATATTTTATATATTTAAGATTATAATTTGTATTCTATACTTAGAGGTATAATTATAGAGTATAACTTATATTTATAGTACTAGATCTTAATTTAATTTAGCTCTACCTTTAACTAATTCTAACTTTCTCTTTAGTTACCTTAAAAATATTTATAATAGCTATATAGTAAAGATACTTTAGCTGAGGTAGCTATATCCTGTTATTAATAATAGTATCTAGAGTACTAAATAATTAAGTAATCTTATTATTCTGATTAGAAGTATTACTAACAGCTAATAATTTATATATTTCTAACTACTATCATTAAACTCTCCTAAACTTATTTATATATATTTATTCAGTATCTGATTAAAATAGTAATAGGCTTAGTTCCTTAATTACTATTATATCTATATAAATTAAATAATAGCTTATATATTAAAGCTATATTAGTAACTAGGACTAGGAGTATTTATAGTTTATTTTATTTTATTTTTATTCTTGATTTTTTTTTATTAATTTTGAATTTTAGGGTAGCTCTATAACTAAGAATAAAATTTAATATTTTAATAGAGTATATATTTTATAGAGTAACTTCTAAATATAACTATACCTCCTAATTATTAAAATAACTAATAAACTTATCTGCTATAGATATATATAGATAGCCCCTGTTCCTAAATATTAAAATACTAATAAATAGTAGTTAAATATCCCTTAAATAATAAAACTTAGTAGTAATATTTTAAACTATCCCCTTATTATAATAATACTAAAGGGCCTAGGGATAGAAGGACTCTACTTCTCTGTTATATAGGTTGGATTAGATAACTATTCGATTAATATATATAGGCCTCTTAAAGACTCTAGATATATCTTAAGTGTGCTCGATAGTGCCTCTATCTGTTTACAGTATCCGCATACTATATACGAAAGGGTTTATTATATTAATCTTCAGTGGTTCCCTTAGGCCTAGTATATGAATATAAACTGTTTTATAGTTAGAGATAGGAAAGAGATTATCTACTAGGCTACTGATTTCTACTAAAAAACAGTTTACTGGTAGTTATACCTGTTTTATATATATAGTTAGAGCTGATATAGAATAGCGAGCTAAGCTTGCCTGCTTTATATACCTATATTCTTTAAGTACTAGTATTTAGGAAGTAAACTGATATTGTATATTAATAAGGATAGTTATAAATAAAGTTATAATAGAATAACTGATATCTGCTACTATATACTATCTTAGCTAATTTATCCTATATACTAGTATCCTTATATTAGATTCCTAAGTAGTAAAGGGGTATAAACTATATTAAAAGTAAAGTATAGAATAATAGTCCCTACTGTTAATTAGAAGTATAAAGTATATCTAAGTTAAGTTAGAAAGATAAATTTATTATTAAAGACTAACTCTTAGGTAGTTATTAATATCTAAGATAAAATAGATTAATACTTAGGTAGCTTGAGTTATATATATAATATAGGGGCAGAGGTCCCTAGTTATATCTACTGGAGGGAAACTAAACTAAGAGTTTATATTCCTATACTTATCAGAGTATAATCTAAATTTATTATATAGTTAGTTATTATAATCTTTATATTCTAGTATTATCTTTATACTGTAAATACTAGATCTTTCAGAGTTAATAATTTTATATATAATAGGTACTATAATTATTACTAGCTTTAAATAATTTATTATTTAAATTATATTTATTAACTAGACTAGACTAGCTAGATTTATTACTAGGTCTGAATTATTATTTTTAGGGATTAGCTACTATAATATAAGCAGCTGTCTTTATTTATAATTTAATAATTAAACTACTTAATTTAAATATATTTATTTTCTAATAATCCTGTTTATATATTATTCAGTATTATAATCTAAACTATAAGAACTATAATATTAAGTAATAGGAAAGAGAGAAAGAGAAGAATAATAAAGCTATAGAAATAATATAAAACTTTTTTAAGAAATACTAATAAGTTATATTAAGATTATAATATAGAGGTTTATATAATACTATATTAATATAAGATAAACTAGATATAGGAATACTCTAATAGCTTTTACTCTCCTCCTTAAGAAAAACTTATAAGATACTCCTTAGTAGTCTCCTATATACTCCTCCTGATAGAAGTAGTAAATTATATTTCCCTTACTATACTTTTTAGGCCTAGTAAAGAGAGAAGCTACTAGTTAATTAAGTATAGAAGCTCTATTAGTTCTAGAGTTAGAGGATTAAATATAGGTGGAGTTAGAGGGTTAAACCTGTTGAGATTTACCCTATAGACTATAGGGTAAGTCAGGTTACCCTATACTAGTTGATTAAGTAATATCAGATTAGTATAGGGTAAGGAGGAATAAAATAACTAACTTAGAGCTTTCCGAAGCTGGAAGCCCGCTGGAGCTACTGGCCTAACCTACTATAGCTGCCCGTTAGGGTAATTATATTAGCGGTTATAACTGCTATAATAGCTGCTATAGTAACTGTATTAGCGATCTTATATTATACTATAATAGCTGTATTAGTAGTCCTTATATCTACTGTAGCGCTTATATTAGCAGACCTTATATCCGCTATATAAGAACCTTAGTACTTAGTTAGTAAACCTTATAATTACTATAGTAGCTATATTAGTAGACTTTATATCTACTATAGTACTTATATTAGCAGACCTTATATCCGCTATATAAGAACCTTATAGTAGTTATAAACTTATATTACAGAAGGTAATATATTATCTTCAGAGCTCTTAGAGCTCTGAAATACCTATAAGTATAGAGCTTCCTCCCTACTAGATAGAGGTTCTTTAAGCTACTAATTTACTCTTTTATCTACCCTATAGTCTATCTTCTTAGCTACCTTATAGCTAATAAAGTCTCTATTTCTCTCTTAGAACCTGCTTCTTCTACTATACCTTTTAAAATAATCCCTTTAGTATTTCTTAGCCTACCCTATAGGCTGTACCTACCCTAGACCTAGCTTACCCTATAGCTGATCTACTCTATACTAGAGGCTTTAATCTTTTAAAAGATTATAAGCCTGGAAAGAGCTCTATCTTATAAAAAATAGCTTTATCTTCGGATTTAAGAGTTATCTACCCTATACTAGGAAAGTCTTCTAACTTACCCTATACCTCAGTCTAGGTCTTAGTAGCTTTCTTTACTAAAGAAGATCTAAAATAGCTGATAAAGATAGCTATATAGAGGGATTAGCTCCTAAAGGTATTAAAACCTACCCTCCTTTAGTAGCTAATCTAATAGCTAGTACTGCTGCTATATCTAACCTACTGGTTATCTTTAGTACTACTAGTACTATTCCTTTAGGCCTTATAGTGGATAATACTACTATTACTTAGGGCCTTTAGAACCTAGATACTACTAAAGCTATCTCTACTATATAGTAAACCCTTTAGTAGCTAATAGCTACTATAAATCTACTATAGTTATAGTAAATCCCTAGTACTACTAGTACTAGTTAATTAGCTTCTAGTACTACTAGTACCTCTTAATAGCCTATTTTACAGAGCTCTTAGAGCTCTAACCCCTTAACTAGGATCTTTAAAGACTCTATTATTAAGGATTTTAATAAAAGAGTCTATAAGTTCTCTAAAGCCTTTAAATTACAGGGGTCTTATAACTTTAATTAGTAGAAATAGGCTCTAGAGATCTAATTTAGAGCTCTTAGATTACTACTATTTATAGTAAACCCTACTATAGCCTAGTAGTTATTAGACCCAGACTAGGCTATCTTACTTATACTGCTAAAAGATAACTATATAGAGAGTTTATAAGCTACTATAACTTAGTAGATCTTCCCTATAGAGGTCTATAAATTACTAGTTAAATAGTTCTCTTATAGTACTGAAATTTAGTATAGCTATCTGTATATCTAATTCTACAGGCTTTATTACAGGGACTTTAAAAGCTCTTTAGAAGCCTTTAATAATATATTTAATAACCTTCTAGCTAGATTATTACTAGCTAAGATTACTATAGCCCCTGTAGATCAGGCTAATTAGTATCTAGAGGCTTTAAAAAAGATCTTCCTATAGTAGGCTGAGTATTAATAGAATAATATTAGGGTTACTAAAGCCTCTGGAGGCTCCCTAGAGCCCCTGAACCTATAGTTCCTTATAGTAGACCTTCTAGAGGAACAGTATAATAAGAGCTCTTTAGTAGCTAAGACTATAAATTACAGGGCTAAATATACTGAAAAGTCTGCTAAAAAGAAGTCTCTAAGCTCTAAAAAAACCCTTAAAAGAAAGATCTAATAGAAGGGGTTTAAGCCTAAAGGCTCTGAAGAAAAGCTAGTTAAACCTGCTAGTTTTACTCTAGGCTATAGTCTAGAAGATCTTTAAAGCCTACTAGAAGATAGTAATAAAGAAAGCTTCTAGTTAGCCTTTTAGACCTATTAGCCCCCTAAACCTACTGAAATTACAGTAGCTCCTATTACTACTAGCTTTAGTAGTTAGAAGTATAGTCTACTGAATACTTTTCTATATAATACAGGCTCTATAGTATACTTAGTAAATAATAGAGCTTATTATAGAAACTATAAAGCTCTAAAGTACTCTGAGATAGGCTATATCCTAATAGCTACTAGTAAAGCCTATTCTATAGATATTAGAACTACTATATTTTAAGTTCTAATCTCTTAGAACCCTCTAATCTATAGGGATTTAAAGCTAAAAGAAACTCTTTTCCTATTTATTCTAGAGACTAATATAGTTAGTAGGATAAGATATTATAGTTCAGAGGGTACCCTTCTAAGATAATAGCTATTTATAGATAATAGAACCTGCTATAGCTTACTAAACTTTAAAAAATATAGCTTTTACTTATAGCTAAAAGAGTAAAAGATCTCTAAGCTTATAATCTCTAAGGAGCTCTCTGCTTATACTAGCTATAGCTACTCTATAGAGGTTTAAATTCTCTTTTAGGCTTCTAGCTAGATCTCTAAGGCCTTAGACTTTATAGAGCCTAGTAAGCTTACTAAGCCTACTAAATAGCCTACTGAGGGACTTACTGAGCCTGCTAAATAGTATACTTTAATAGAGGTTTAAATTCCCTCTAAGACCTCTAGCTAGGCCCCTAAGGCCCTAGACTTTATAAGGCCTAGTAAGCTTACTAAGCCTACTGAATAGCCTGCTAAGATACCTACTAGAGTTCTAATATAGAAGCCTTTAGAAGAGGATTATCCTAGCTTTAATACTAAAGAAGCCCTAATATAAGAAACTATTAGTACTATTAGGCTCCTATTATAAGTATCTAGAACCTATAAAGACCTACTTTAATTAGTAGGTATTTAGTATATATAGCTAGGGTATTTAGAGCTTTAATTACTAAAGAAAACTACTAAAATTATAGAAGATCTCTCTAATTTTAACCCTATAAAAGAGGAAGATTTCTACTGTTTAGCCTATATTAGTACTAAAAGCTATAGGCTTCTAATATATATAGCTATCCCTAATCTACCTAGAGCTCTAGACTCTATAGAAAGGGATACCTTCTATCTTAAGCTTATACTATATAACAGAAGGCCGATAAGGCTTATTTTAGTAGATTAAAAAACCTACTATAGGTAGGTTATTCTCCTCCCTAATAAGAAAGGCTCTATTATAGTAATTACTATAAAAAGCTTCTGTTAGGATCTTTATAACTACTATAACTACTATCCTGCTAAATTTTACTATAATAGTAGGGAAATTATAAGGGATTTAGTAGATTAGCTAGCTACTAAAGATACTGCCTTTAGTACCTTGAGCTCCTATATTTACTAGTAAAACAGACTAGCTAAGTACTCTATAAGAGTACTAATAGATAGACTTAGAGCTGTTTTATAGTAGTCTAGGCTCCTACTATATCTCTAGTATTATATCCTTCTAGAGGTTCTTTAGTTAGTTAATTATACTGCTATTAGTAACTGTAATTTATCTCTTTAGTAGCTATTTCTTTAAGAATTAGAGCCTAAAACTCCCTTTAGGTCTAACTTCCAGGCCTATAGAGCTATTAGAGCTTACTATAAGGTCTTTATTTATTCTGAATAGCGGGCTAAGGGCTATAAATTAGCCTCTAGAATAATCTCAGGGTAAATTCTAATACTCTTAGGCTTTAAAATCTATTAGATTTATATCTCTAAGAAGAGACTAGTTACTAATACCTCTTATCTAAGGATTTTAGAGAATATAGACTCTATAAAACAGGGCTTATAGCTATAAAATCCCTCTCTCTTATACTCTTTAGAAGAGAAAATAGAGGAAATAGAGTATATAAAAGATACTTAAGAGCTACTATAATAGCTACTATAAGAATACTCTGACCTGCTAGCTATAGTACTTAAACTGCTAGCTATAGGGCCTTAAGAGCTTGAAATACTACTGGTTATAATACCTACTTTAGAACCCTAAGAGCCTAAAGCCCCTAAGGCTATAGGACCTTTAGAGCCTGAAGCTCTACTAGCTATAGTATACTAACCCAGTAAGCCTAGACCTAATTTAGAGTCTATAGATAATCTAATAGATCTATCTAACTAGGTATAAGCTACTGCTATAGTATACTAAGTAAGTACTATAATATATACTAAAGCTAGGCTCTTACTAGAGCCTAATAACTAGAAAGAGATACTAAAGCTATTACTAAAAGAGAGAGAGCCTTAGCTATAGGCTATCTTTACTAAACTTAAGCAGCTAATATATACTAGAACCTTCTCTTTTATAGTACTAAAAGATCTACCTAAGGGCTATAGAGCTCTAAGCTATAGGTATATACTAAAGCTAAAGCTTGATCTTTATAATAAGCTGCTAAAATATAAAGCTAGGCTTATTATTAGAAGGTTCTTATAGGTAGAAGGCCTAGATTATAGTAAAACTTTTACTTCTATAGTTATTCCTCTGATCTAGAGGCTACTATTAGCTCTAGTAGCTATATATAACTATAATATTAAGTAAATTAACTTTATAGAGGCTTTTTTAAATAGTAAATTTACTAAAAAGCTCTATATAAAACTCCCTGAAGGCCTGAAGGAGCTTCTAAATAAAAGCTCTGAATTACTTACTATAGCTAAGTCTTAGGGTTATAACCCTTCTAAAGAACAGGTTATCCTACTACTAAAAGCCCTATATAGCCTAAAGCAGTTCCCTAGGGAATAGTAAGAGGCTCTAAAAGCTCTGCTAAAGTCTCTAGGCTTTAGCTCTCTAATCTCAGACCTAGTAGTTTTCTATAATACTAAAAAAACTACCTTTATAGTAATCTATATAGATAACTGCTTTATAATAAGCCCTGAAATTAGCTATATAAATAAGCTAAAAAAGGAAATTTATAGAGTTTACCCTATAGAAGATAAGGAACTAGTAGCCTTCTTCTTAGGGGTTTAAATTTACTAAGATAGGCCTAAGAAAGCTCTATATCTCTCTCAGCCTCAGTATATTAAATAGATACTATAGGCTTTTAAGATTACTAAAGTATAACAGTTAGATAACTTATACTGGATAGGGTCTAGGGTAGGTTAGGGTTAAACTAGTTAGAGTATTATTCTAAGTAGTATAATTAGGTTATCTTAAGCTATATAATATAAGTTACTATTAATATATAAGTATTATAGAGCTAGTAATAATAGATATATAGATAATTATATTAATAACTATCTGAAAGGAGTATTCTATTTAGTAAATAAATATATATATATACTAGAGGATTATTAATACTTAGTAATAATCTATTATTCTGGATTATTAGGATTATTATAAGATCCTGATAATCTATTAGTAATTAGTTAGAAAGAGTAGGGTAATCTATATAACTTTAATATATAATAATATAATTTATAATATAAGGTCCTCTCTCTATTAGTTATATCCTTAAGACTATATTCTATAGTTTATTAGTAAGTCTTTTCTAATTTAATTCTATATTCCCCTTATAGTCTATAATAATATCTAATTATATATAGAAAGCTTTCTATAAAAAGATCCTTTAGTATAATACTCTTATTAATACTATTTTATTAAATCCTTTAGTAATACAGTTAGAGTATAGCTATTATAAATCCTATAGTTATAAATACTTCAGATTAAAGGGTTCTTTATCTTATTATTTTTACTATATTAAAAATAATTAGCTATATTATAATACTTAAGGCCTTATACTAGAGCAGCTAAGGTATATTACTAATTAGTATAGTAAACTGGAGTTTAAACTAGAGATAGTAGAGAAGGAGTATTATTATATAGATATAAAAATCCAGTATCTTTATTAATAAAAGAAATTATAGTTAGATAAGATAATATAGGTAGTATCTTATAGTATTAATAGTATAGAGGAACTAGAGTATATTAAGTAAAAGGAGATAGAGGAGATAGTCTAAAAATAGATCTTATCTCTAGCTATATTTTTATCTAAGCCTATATTCTTAGAGATTAAGATTAATCTAGTATTTCTTTAGGAGGGTATAGAACTATCTCCTTCTTAGTTTATCAGGATAGATATTTCTAGTTCTAGTAATACTACTGAATAAGTTATTAATAATTCTTTAAATATTTAATAAGTTCCTAGATATTATCTTTATTAGTATATCCCTTCTATTTTACTAAGTAGAAAGTTTATTTATTTTTAACTTTCTTTTTTAGAATTTTTTCTAGTTTAAATTCTTCTTTATAAACTTTAATTAGATAATCTTAATCTAGTATATTATCTAGTACTTTTTTAAGTAATAAGATATAAAAAACTGGGTAAATATATATTATATCTAGTAGTAAGAGTTTATAGTTAGTATCTGATTTTTTCTTAAGAATTTTAAATAATTTAAGTTTTTTATAGTCTAATTTATTACTTAGCCTTATTATTATAATATTTTTATAAAGTAGATAGATCTTATTTCTCTCCTTTAAGATTAGTTCTTCTAATCTGGTTTTATTATAATATTTTTTTATTTATTATTAAATAAATTTAAATTCTATTTTTATTTCTATATATAATAAATATAAAGTTTCTTTTATAAGTATAGCAGCTAGTATATTAAGTCTATTAAGTTCTGATTAATTCTGGAATTATAATTTATAACTATAGTTTATATATATAGGTATTAACTAAGTAGATTCCTATACTGAACTATTATAAGTAATCTATACTATTAGTAATAGTTATATCTAATTATCTTATTTATAGTTAATATATACTTATAGGTATTATTTTAAAGTTTAGTTTAGTTATTCTATTTAACTATTACTTTATAGATAATAAGCTATTAAGAGTTTATATTTAGTATCTATTTATACTATAAGTAATTATTAAAACTTAGAGATAAATATTATTCCTCTATTTAATATAATCTTATTAGGTAATCTATAATAACTAACTATATATTATAGGAATTAATATATAAGATCTTCTGTAGAACTTATTTCCTTATATAGAATAAAATATCTATATTTTATAAATCTATTAATAACTACTAGAATACTATTATATTCTACTCTAGTTATAAGTTCTTTAAATAATAATAGTTTAATAATATAATTAAAGAATATTAATTACTATAGTTATTCTAATACTAGAACTAGTTTAAGTTCTCTATAGGGTTTATATCTTACAGACTTAATTCTAATATAAATATTATATTCTAAAACTATAGTCTATATATCTTTTCTTAGACCTAGGTAATTATAATTTTATTTAACCCTATTATATATCTTTTTAACTCCTTAGTATTCTAAAAGCAGATACTTATAGATCTCCTTAATAAGTACTATCCTAGTATCTTATTATAACCTCCTTAGGCTAGAAATAATCTTTATTTAGACCTTAGTATATACTATCTCCTTAAGTATAACTCCTAAGGTTTTCTATACTAAGTATTCTTTATTATTAGTTAAAAATAGCTATCTATTTATTTTTAGAACTATTTTCTTATATTTAGGTTTTTAGCTAAAGATATTAGCTCTTCTATTTTCTAATCCTTTTTAATATATAATTTTATAATTAAATTAAAATAGATATTTAGTATAGTATATTTATTTTCTATTTAGTTATTAAGTTATAGTAAAGTACTAAATATTCTTATAGTCTATATATATCTTAATCTTATATATTATTCCTAAGTAGTAGTATTTAAATTCTTTAAATATATATATAATAACTATAAATTCCTTATTATAAATAGAGTAATTAAGTTCTATACTATATAGTTTCTTTAAGAAGAATACTATAAGGTATAGTACTCTATTATTATCCTTTTAGCTAATTTATATACTAATTATAAAGTCTAAGATATTTATTTTAAGTTCTACTTCTTATATAGAGTTAAATATCTATAGTATAGGTTCTAAAAGTATTTAGTTTTTTATTTTATTAAATACTTATTATTATTTATTATTCTATTAGAATTCTATTTCTTTTTTAATATTATTATATAGGGGTATAGTAATTTTTCTATAGTTCTTAATAAATTATTAATAGTAGTTAGTAAATCTAAGAAAAGCTTATACTTTCTTAATAGTTTTTAGTACTTTCTATTCCTTAACTATAGTAATTTTATCTTATTCTATTTATATTTTATTTAATTAAATAGTATATTCTAAGAAGTTAACTTCTTATATATAGAAAAAACTCTTTTCTAGTTCTATAAGAAGTTTTACTTTTTCTAATTTTTCTAAGACTTAGTATATATATTTCTTATATATTTCTAGATTATTAGAGAAAATTAAAATATTATTAAGGTAAATAATTATAAAGATATTAAGATATTTCTAGAGTATCTAGTTAATTATTTATTAGAATATTATAAGTATATTTATTAGTCTGAAGAGTATAATAAGATACTTATAGAGACTAAACTTTATTCTAAATACTATTTTCTATTTATCTTCTTTCTTAATTTATATTAAATTATAAGCTTTCTTTAGATCTAATACTATAAACTACTATTTACTCTATAACTAATTTCTAAGTTCTATAATTAGTAGTAAAGGTATTCTATCCTTATATATAATCTTATTTAGCTATTAGTAATTAATAACTAAATAGAGTTTACTATTTTTCTTTAGTATAAATATTATAGGGTATTCTATAGATAAAGTTAATAGTTATATATAGCCTTTTACTAATATATTATTAATATATTTATAGAGTATTTATAACTAAGGTTCTATAAGATTATATAATTTATAGAAATCAGGTTCTTCTCCCTTAATAATAGAGATTTTATAATCCTACTAGCTATATTCTAATAGCTCTATTTTAAGTTCTTCTATAAATAATATTTTCTTAAAATAATTATACTCCTATAGAATATTTTTAAGATATTCTTCCTATCTTAGGTACTTAGCTTATTTATATTTATACTAGGTATTCTTTTCCTTATTCTATTATACTTTTTATTTATTACTTATTTAGCTCTATTTCTAAATCTCTATACTAAATAGTTTTAAGAGTAGCTTTTCTATTTCTTTTTACTATTAATTATATTTAACTTTATATTCTTATTACTATTCTTTTATTAGTTATTTCTAATTAATAAGTACTAAATCTATATCTAAAAGTAATTCTTATTTTTATATTTAATCTAAGATCTATATTATTTACCTTAGTTTTTATTATAATAGATTCTTTATTATTCCAGATTATAATATTATTAGGGCTGAAATTACTATATTTACTTATTACTATAAGTTATTATAGTTTTTTATAGTAGTACTTTTAGATACTAAGAAATAAATATATTTTTCTAATATCTAATAAAATTTTAATTTTTATTAATTCTGGTTTTAATATCTAAGAGTATCCCTTTACTCTATCTAGCTAGTATACTAATTTATTAGTAGGTTTATATCCTATAGCTATAGAAATCCTAATATAATATTATAAGATTCTAGTAATACTAGGTTATAGATAATATTAAATTTTCTTTTTTAGATTTTAATTATAAGATAATTAGTCTTAGAATTAATAATCCTATTATTATATTTAAACTTTAAGCTTTTAATATTTATAACTATATAGATTTCTTTCTTTCTTTTTTATAGTAGATAGAGTTAGTTAATTACTACTAATAAGATATAATTTTCCTATACTCTATAGTTAATAAATACTATAAACTAGTTCCTCTTAATCTCTATTTCTATAAGGATATATATAGAGCTTTCTACTTCTATAGCTTCTAGAGTTCTCTAACCTATTATTAATTTTATTCTATACTATAGCTCTATTATAGATAGTTTAGATTATTTTTTATCTAATTAACTTATTCTTAAAGTTATTTCTAATCTTTATTATTTCTTAGTATCTATTTAAGGATATTCTTAAGGTCTTCTAGTTCTTCTATATAACTAGAGATATATTTTATAAACTTAATTCTCTAAGTATATAATTCCTTAATTATTATAAGTATTCTATTATTAGAGTAGACTTTATCCTATTCTTTTTTATTAGTTAAGATTATTTTTAATTCCTCCTTATTACTATTTTTCTTACTATCTATAGGGAATAATTATCCTCTTAAGTAATATTCCTAGAGTTCTTCCTTCTATAGTTATTATTATTTAAGATATAATTTAATAGTATTTATATTATTATTACTATTCTATACTAGTACTAGTACTTCTTACTTAATCTCTTAATAGTTTCTATAGTTCTAATTATAGTACTATTTAATATAGCTATTATACTTATATATTATCTAATCTTCTATCTATTAGTAATTATACTATAGCTTAATCTTATTATTTTTATAAATCTTATATCCTTACTCTTAATAAAATTCTACTAGTAGTTTTTTATTTATATACTTAGTAGGGTATTTTTATAGGTTTACTTTAAATATAGTATAGAGCCCTGTTCTATAGTATTAGTTAGTAAATTATTATATTTATACTATAGTATATCTTATAGATATTCTTCTATCTAGAAATAGAAAGAAGTTATTTACTACTTTCTCTTATTAATATATAGTATACTATATATTATAGTATATTATCTAAGATTCTAGCTTATAGTTATATTCTTTATTAATTTTTATATAGATTAGATTATTATATCTATTACTAGGGTAGTATATAGTATTTATAGTATCTCTTCTATATAGAACTATTCTGAATACTTTTTTCAGATCCTATATCTATATCTTCTATTAGTAATAAGTATAGAGTTTATTATATTTAGCTTTAATTTTATCTCTAGTAAATATATACTATTTCTATTCCTTAGAGGTATATTTAATAAGTCTATTAATATAGTAAAATATATACTTATATTTAATAAGAGATCTAAGGTCTATAATATCCCTCTTATCCTTATACTTTTATTTAAGTTCCTAAAAAATATTTATAATATATTAATAGTTCCCTTCTAATACTATTAGTATTTTACTAGTCTCTAGTATCTTATAGAATTCTAATATAGATTATCTGGAAAATATAGGGATTATAATAGTTATATAGTTTTCTTTCTAGATAATCTTCCTAATTATTCTAAGTATTTTTATCTTAATTTTCCTAGTTACTCCTAATTATTTTTTACCTTCTTTAGTAAGTTTCTAATTCTTCTACTTTTTAAGCTTTAGATATTAAGATAAAATATATCTAACTTTATTATAGTTATAGTATTTATATTTCTCTATAGCTCCTAGCTCTATAGGACCTATATATATTCCAGAGACTATAATTTATTATTACTATTATAATTAACTAGTATTAGTATAGTAGATTATCTTTTTACTATAGGTTTACTAGTAATACTATTAGTTATTAATTCTTATAGCTATAGTTATATATTTATAAATACTTACTAGCCTATTTTCCTTATAGAGTTCCTTCTAGATTTCTTTCTTTAGTTTATTAAAGTAGTAAGATATAGTATATTCTTAATCCTATCTAGTTTTTATTAAAAGCTAGAGATACTTACTACTAAAGATAGAGATAGATCTAGTCTAAAAGAGTTTATTAATTTTATATTTAGCTTTATATCTCTTATCTTAAATCCTAAATATCTATTATAGAGTCTCTATAAAATAGTTAAAACTTATTATAATATTAATAGTTTATTAACTTTCTTAATTATTAAGATATTCCCTTATAATAGATTTAAACTAATTAAATATAGCTCTCTTAAGTTATAAATAGATATAGATAACTTATTATTTATTACTATTAAGGATAATAGGGAAATAGTTAAAGTATACTTATAGTTAGATTATAAAGCCTTAGAGCTTATCTTAAGTTCTATTAAATATCTCAGGTAGTAGTAACTTAAGTAGTATTTCTAGCTCTCTTTCCTAGGCTATAGTCTAAGCCTGGATCTAAAGATTAGTATTCTAAGTAGTTTACTATTCTATAAGAGTAATAGTAGTAGCTATTTCTTACTATATAGTTATAAGATATTCCTAAAGCTAAAGGATCTGGGTTTATAGAAGCTTAATCTTAGTATTATTATTTCTATTACTACTACTACTACTACTATTATCTTTATCTATAGTATTCTTAATATATAGAGTAGATAGGTTATTAATAATAGGGTACTATTACTAGGCTAGAGGAACTATAGTAGCTATAATATCTTCTTTATTATTATATAGTAATTAAGATAAGATAATTAGCTGAATAAGAGTTATTAATATATAATAGTTAGATAACTTATACTAAATAGGGTCTAGAGTAGATTAGGATTAAACTAGTTAGAATATTATTCTAAGTAGTATAATTAGATTATCTTAAGTTATATAATATAAGTTACTATTAATATATAAGTATTATAGAGCTAGTAATAATAGATATATAGATAATTATATTAATAACTATTTAAAAGGGGTATTCTATCTAGTAAATAAATATATATATATACTAGGGGATTATTAATACTTAGTAATAATCTATTATCCTGGATTATTAGGATTATTATAAGATCCTGATAATCTATTAGTAATTAGTTAGAAAGAGTAGGGTAATCTATATAACTTTAATATATAATAATATAATTTATAATATAAAGAAAAGCCTCTGTTAGTACCCTTATAGCTTAATCTTATAAGGCTTATAGCAGAAGCTATAGAGGCTATAGGTCTCTGTAACCCTCTGGAATACAGGCTATTTCAGCAGATTATAGGGATTTTAATATACCTAATACTTTAAACCAGGCCTAATATAGTCTTTTTAGTTTAGTAGTTAGCCCAGGCTATATATAGGCTCTATAAAATCTATCTGAAGGCTGCTAAAAAGCTGCTTTAGTATCTAAAAGGTACTAAAAACCTTATTATAACTTACTTACTAAATAAGCCTCTAGAAGGCTATTATAATAATAATTTTACAGGGGATAAAACTACTAGTAAATCTACCTATAGATATCTCTTTAAGCTAGCTGGGGGCTCTATTAGCTAGAAAGCTAAGAAAGTAACTACTATAGCCCTATCTACTATAGAGGCTAAAGCGGATAGCTTTATAGAGGCTCTCAGAGAACTATAGTAGCTAAAAGAGCTCTATAAGGAGCTAAACCAGCCCCTAAAAACCCCTGTAACTATCTACTATAATAACCAGGGCTATATAGCTATAAGTAATAACCCTACTCTATATACTAGAACTAAGTATATACTGCTGAAATTCTACTATAATAGGGTTTAAATTATAGAGAGTTTAGTAAGCCTTAGCTATCTGGAAACTAAGGCTATATCTACTAATAGGCTAACTAAGCTACTAACTATATCTCTTTAGCAGGCCTTCAGAGACCTACTAGGCCTGAAGAAGTACTATAAGAATCTAACTTAGTTATTTTCTTTAGAAGGGGTATTAAGATTTACCCTATAGACTATAGGGTAAGTCAGATTACTCTATACTAGTTAATTAAGTAATATTAGATTAGTATAGGGTAAGGAGGAATAAAATAACTAACTTAGGGCTTTCTAAAGCTAGAAGCCTGCTAGAGCTACTAGCCTAACCTGCTGTAGCTGCCTATTAGAGTAATTATATTAGTAGTTATAACTACTATAATAGCTACTATAGTAACTATATTAGTAATCTTATATTATACTATAATAGCTATATTAGTAGTCCTTATATTTACTATAGTACTTATATTAGTAGATCTTATATCTACTATATAAGAACCTTAGTACTTAGTTAGTAAACCTTATAACTACTATAGTAGCTATATTAGCAGACTTTATATCTACTATAGTACTTATATTAGCAGACCTTATATCTGCTATATAAGAACCTTATAGTAGTTATAAGCCTATATTATAAAAAGTAATATATTATCTTCAGAGCTCTTAGAGCTCTAAAATACCTATAAGTATAGAGCTTTCTCCCTACTAGATAGAGATTCTTTAAGCTACTAATTTACTCTTTTATCTATCCTATAGTTTATCTTCTTAACTACCCTGTAGCTGATAAAGCCTCTATTTCTCTCTTAGAGCCTGCTTCTTCTACTATACCTTTTGAAATAATCCCTTTAGTATTCCTTAGCCTACCTTATAGACTGTACCTACCCTAGACCCAGCTTACCCTACAGCTGGTCTACCCTATACTAGAGGCCTTGACCTTTTAAAAAAACCTATCAGGGGTAGAGGATATACTGAATATATCTATAGAGAATAGTATTAGAATATTTTTCTATATATTCTAACTAACTTTAGTAAAAATTACTAAATAATAGTAAGATTTACCTACTATATTAGTAATATCTTATCTAAATCTATAAATCTCCTTAACTACTAATATCAGAATATCCTTCTATTATATAGTTAGTAGTAGTAATTAATACTAAGTAATAAATATATATAATTTCTTTTACTATACTAAGTATACTAGCTAAGATATTAATTCCTTAGTATTAGAATAATATAATTAGTTTCTACTTATCTTATATATATACTTAGAGCTCTTTATAAAGAATAAAGTATAGGTACAGAGTCTACTAATATTAGAGATCTTCTATTAAATTAGTAGAAGAGGTATATAGAGAAGGTAGAGTAAAACTAAGTAAGACTATTAGGATTAGATATAATTAAATATAATTAATTATCTGGGGTATTCTAAATAATTTATACTTAAATAAAGAGATAATTATAAAATCTAAAATAGATTTTTATTCCTAGCTATACCTAATCTTCCTATTTTAGCTGGTTTAGATATAAGTTAAATTATAATCTGGAGGTATATTTAGTACTTATAGTTTTAATAATTCTTAAAGTAGATATAATAGTTATAGTAAGAACTGAGCTGAGAGGTATAGTAGTTCGAGGCCCTAAGCTAGTAAATACCCTATTATTTACCTTTATACTAAAATCAGCTGTTTATAATATAGTAGTAGTATTAATAGTATATATAATATTAGTACTTATAGGAGAACTTATAATAGTTATAAATAAGCTAGTAGTACTTAAAGAGTAACTAATAGTACTCAACTAACTAGTAGTACTTATATATTAGGTACTTAAGCCTAAAGTATCTAAAGATAGGCCTAGAGTACTTATAAATAAACTAATACTTTATATTAGTAATAAGTTTATACCTATAAATCTAGAAATAGTTATTTTTATTAAGATAATAGAGACTATTAGTAATATAGTTAATATTACTAGTATAAATAGAGTACTAGTAGTATACTTAATAGACCCTTTATAATCTAACTCTATTATCTTATTAGCTAATCTATTAGAAACTATAGTATAGCTATATAAGGGATCTAGACTAGTATAATATCTATAATAACTACTTAGTATAGTTTAGTAATAGCTAATACTTAGAATATATACTAAATAATATTAATCTACCTATTTAGTATATTCTTAGGTATATTAAAGCAGTAGAGTTACTAACTATTATATTAAACCTATCTAAATAAGTATTAGATTAGTAAAAAAGTAGGGTTATTAAAATATATCTAGGTATTATACCTACTAACTAAAGAATTAACCCTGAGCTGGGGTTAGTATATTCAGGTAGGTTACCGGGGACCTATATATATAATTAATTATAAGAACTTACCTATAATAACCTTTAGAATAAGCTCTATTATATAGAGCTCTAGATAAAGTACTATTATATCTATAAGAAAGATAATAAGGTAGAGAGTATAAATTATTAATATAATTATATATATTAATAACCTTAGGTAGTAGTTAGGTAAGCTAGTATCTATATACTATATTAATTACTTAACTTAATCTTTTATATTTTAATACTGAAATTTAGTATAGTAGCTAAGATATATATTTTTAGACCTATATAAAGTATATATATTTATCTAATATCTACTAAGAAATAGGCTCTTTATCTCCCCTTAGTATAGTCTTAAGTATCTCTATAGTAATTATAGACTTTAATAAGAATCTTTTTAGTAATATTAGTACTGAGATTATAGATATACTAGATTTAAATACTCTAATACTACTATCCCTTAATTTTAATAGCTCTATCTTATCTTCTAATTATAAATCTCTCTTTTCTATTAACTTTACTTTTATTAGTCTATAGTTACTAGGTTAGAAGTTAAATATATAAGAGCTATAGGACTTTATATTAGCTAATCCTTTCTCTTTTTAGTTATAGTATCTGGAGGAACTGAATAAATATACCCTATATATAGATAAAAGGTAATTATACTATCTTATTACTTAATAATATATTCTGACCCTATATAGTTTATTATATTAGATTATCTTCTAATTAAATAAACTGGAAGTAAAGGTCTTAGCTTTAAATACTAAGATTAATAATCTTAGTTCTTCTTTAGATATAGTACTACTAAAGCTTCTTACTATAGGTATTAATTTTTATAAAGTAGTTAAAAATCTTAAATAAAGCCTAAAGATATTTATAGAAGGGATACTTAGCTAGATTCTAGAGATTAATATTAGAGATAACTATATAATATAATCTTAATATAGATAATATAACTTATTATATATCTACTTAATATTATAATCTATATAAACCCTGTTATAAGGATTATATATAGTAGTACTAGCTAAGTACTAGGGCTAGTAAGTATATAAGAGATCCAGCCTATCTACTTTAGTACTAATTTAAAATACTCTAGGTATAGAGTACTACTATACTATAATATAGTTAAAACTATTACTAGTATATAATACTTTCCCTATATATATAATCCTTATTATATATAATTAGAGTATATCTACTCTATATACTGCTAGTATATACTTACTAGTAGTAGTTAGAATCTATTTACTAGTACTTAATCTTTTCCCAGATTATTAAGATATACTTATTAGTAATAGTTAGAGCCTAATTACTAGTATCTAATCCTTTCTTACTAACTTTATACTAGTAAGCTATACTATATATAGTTAAGGTATATCTTACTCTATATACTACTATAACTTACTTACTAGTAGTAGTTAGAGCCTATTTACTAATATTTAATTTTTATCTAGTTTATTATAGTTTACTTACTAGTAGTAGTTAGAATTTATTTACTAGTATCCGATCTTTACCCGGATTACTATAGCTTACTTACTAGTAATAATTAGAGCTTACTTACTAGTATCTACTCTTACTAGTAAAAGTCAGGCTAATATTACTAGTTAATAGCCTTTCTAGCTAACTAGTATATTCTACTACTAGTAAATATACTATAGATTATACTAGTATATATATTTATTAGTAAAGCTCTAGGCTATTATACTAGTAGATAGCTTTACTAGTAAGTTCTATCCCTTACTACTAGATCTACTAATTATACTAGTAATAATCAGAAAATCTATATATACCTATTCTGTATTTTAGCTCTCTCTAGTATAATATAAATATATAGATATAACTATTCTACTAATAATCTCTATACTAAAGTATTTAAATTCTATTTTACTATCTTAAATTTAAAATTATTCTATATATAATCTATAGTACTAATATATTAATCAGATTTAAAGTAAATAGCTAATATATCTATTTTATCTTAGAAGATTTCTATCTTTAGCTATATAAAGCTTAAATTAGGCTTTAGCTTCTAAGTCTTATAAATCTAAGGGTATTATAAATAAAGTATACTATAGATAATTAAACTACTATAGCTTTAGAGGGGTTTATATCTCTAGAGGGGTTACTAACTATTCTTAAGGTATTTTTATCTATACTTTAGTATTCTTACTAAAGTATAGGCTTATAAACTATATAAGTATACTTATTCTAAGGAGTAAAATTAGATTATAGTTAGTAAATAGGTTTAGTTAATTCTAAATATAAGAGAAGATTATATTAGGCTATATCTTAGTTACTTTTATAATTTAGTTTTTATAGATAAGATAGCTGATCTTTATCAAGCTAGAGCGGATAGATAATATTAATAAAAAGCAGTTAGTATATAAGAAATAGCCTTATAATATACTCTTAATAATAGGTATATAAGTTATTAATACTATTACTGATTTTCTAGAATAAGTACTATATATATAAAGCAGGCTAGTATAGAGTACTACCTTTTATTAATTTAAAATTTTCTATTTACTATACTTCTAGTAGAGAATCTATCTCTATATTAGTAGTTATTTTAGAACAGGTAAATAAATATACTAAAGGGGAATTAAAAATATACTACTAGTAGCTCTCTTAGATCTCTTTACTACAGCTACTATAAGATATAGGGATAGAATTATAAATACTTATACTTAGCTATAGTTAGATAAGCTTTTCTTTAAATAGTACTCTATATTTATATTAAATAAAAAAAGCCTATACTATACTAAAGTAGCTAGGCTAAAAGAGAATATAAGGCTCTAGCTGAAGTTAGATAACTAAGAAGGGTTAGCTATATAGTAAAGTAAATACTTAAAGTAATCTCTTATTAGTACTCTTATTAGTATATATAATCAGGCTATTTATAAAGATTACTAATAGCTTATAATTAATATAGTATAGAGTACTAATTGGCTAGAATATTTAGATATATATAGTACTATAGGTATTATTATATTAATTTATATAGGTAAAATAAATATAGTCTAAATAAGAATAATACTGTTACCCTATAGGCTCTAGTAATAGATATAGTTACCTTTACTATTTAAGACTAGTATCTATCTTAGACTATTTAGATATTAATAATACTTATTAGTATTCCTACCAGTATATTTACTATCCCAGGCCTATTATAATTAATAGAATAATATTAATCTATAGTAGTAATATATATAAATACTTAGTTAAGTAATTAAATATAATTCTCTCTTATCCTTTAAAATATATAAAGAAATCTGAGGAAGCTAGTAATATAGGTAAAGCTGCTTATATAGAGTAGTAGGGAATATTAAATAGCCTGTTATAGTATAATACTAGTATCTAACTATACTAAGATATTAGTATCCTATAGAGAACTAAATATACTAGGGAATATAATAAAGCTAGCTAGAAAAAGCTAATTATAAAGACTAGTAAGGGTATAATATAGAATAGGGATTTTATAAGACTAGATAATTATAGTATTATATTCTGATATTTTTATTTTCTTTTAGATTACTAGCTCTTACTGAATATATTTTAATATACAGCTAGTTTATTAATAGTAGTTATATAGTAAAAATTTAATCTATATTATAGATAATTTATTAAATTTAAATTTAAAGAAAAGCCTATATAAAATAAGGCTTATTAACTAACTAGCTAAAATAAAGAATTTATCTTTAGTATAGATTCCTTATAATTAAGTAGCTCTAAGCTTATACTTATATACTCTAAATTTTAGAGTTTTAAAACTAGATTTATTAATAATAATATTAACTCCTGGGTAGTACTAGACTTACTAAATATAGTTTAAAACCTTTTTACCTACTCTAAAAGTCTTAAAGATAAGTTAATAAGCTAGATATAACTATATTTATTTAACCTAAAATATTAACTACTAATAGCTATAGTATCTAGCTCTATATAATAGAAAGAATTAAAAGAATACTAAGAGAACTTATATTAGAACTAATATATACTCTAATAAGGAAAAGGGAAAGAGTAATAACTATAAGCAGAGGTAGAAAAAGCTCTAAGGATAATATTAAGCTAGGGAGTAGGTTATATTAATAGAGCTTATAGAATAGTAAATCTATTAACTTACTTACTATTAATAGAAAAGTAATAGATAGATAAGGATCTTATATATATCCCTAAGAGTACTTATTTACTAATACTTACTATTTATAAAGAGAACTAGATCTAGATAGATATTTAGAATAGTTTTTAGTTATTCCCTTTACTATAGTAGTATATATAGTACTAGAGTACTAATAAATTAGCCTCTTTAGTAGTCTAGGATTAAAGAGATATACCTTAGGGTCTTTCTACTACTACTACTACTCAGATAGTTAAATCTCTCCTAGTAGCTAGTATAACTATTATAATCAGTTCTAGCTAATATTCAGTAGGATAGCTTAGCTCTACTAAGCTTCTCTAGCTCTCTATAGATATATAGTAGAATTAGATAAATATAGTATATAAGAGGGATAGACTAATTAGAAGGTTTAGTACTAAATAGTATATATAATCTATTTCTATAAACTATAGCTACTATACTTTCTTACTATCTAAATAAACAGGCTTAAGCTTAAAGTCTTTACCTACTATTATTATAGTAAACTATAATATATTAAGATTAAAAACTTACTTATTTAAGGGCTAGATAGAAATATAAAATTAATTAAAAATAATACTTAACTTAAAAATCAGATAAGAACTTATTATCTTAGCAGTCTATCTCTACCTCTAACCTTACTTTCTCCTCTATTATTATTATCTCTTCCAGTCTTTTTTCTATTTCTTCCTCCTCTATTTCTATCTCTTCTATATTCTCTTCTAGTTCTCTCTTTAGATTTATATATAATATAGTACTTATAGAATAAGAAGTATTAATTATCTTTATCTAAATATAAATATACTGTTCCTATCCTAGCTCTTCTAAATCTCTTAAAATAATTATATATATCTTATTTAAGAGCTTATTTAAAACTTCTTTAATCTCTATATATATTTTCTTCTAGAAGCCTATAACTTTAACTCCTTCTGCCTCTATAATAATATAATAAGACTAAAAATTATATTTCTTCCTATACTATAGATAAGAGTTCTTTCTAAAATTATTCTACTTATTATTAATATATAAAACTTATAATCTCTTTATAAAGACTTCTAGTAGCTAGTTTATATTTACTTCTATAGAATACTAAATTATTAAAATCTTTAGTACTCTATTTATTATTTTAATATAGTAGAGTTTAGATATATTATACTTAAGCTTAATATTCTAAACCTATATCTGATATTTTAGAGTCTAAGGGAATAGGATAGCAGGAGATATAGGCTTAGATAATATATAGTAAATTTACTTAGCTTCTTCTATATATATTATAATAAGATAGCTATTAGCTCTAAGTATTTTCTAATCTATAGCTAGAGTTTTCCTAGGTCTAAGGTAGATTAGAAGAATACTTAATATTTTAGTACTTATATTACTTTAAATTAATATTATAGCTTATTTTCAGTATAAAGATAATATAAAATTAGTAGAGAGATATAGTCTGAATAAAGGATATAATTAGTAATTATATATAAAGAGTTAAAGTAGTCTTAATAGAGACTATAGAGGAGGTAGTAGAGATAGTAAGTATAGATAAAAGGTTTAAGTTAGAGTACTCTAGATTAGGGGGAGAGATCTCCTTTTATAGCTTTTTATTATCTTTAGTTCAGCTATAATAGCTAATAGGTAATAATTATAAGCTATTTATAGAATAGCTATCTTCTACTTTAAAAGGTTATAGAACTCTTATTATATATTTATAGCCCCTTATAAACCTATAATAATACTTTTAGACTAACTATTTCTTATAAGCTATTAGATTAAAAGACTATAGACTATAACTATAAGAATTATATTACTCTTAAGATAGGTAGTATTAATATAAGAATTAAGCTATTATTAGCTTCTTTAATTATAGTTAGAGTTCCTCCCTATAATCTAAAACTCCTCCTTAGTATAAAGATCCAGGCTAGTCTCTATACTAGTTATATCCCTAAAGCTTTCTTTATTATCTAAATCTACTTTAAACCTCTTTTAACTTAGAGTAATATCCTCTGAAAGATATCTTTTCTTTATTCTTACCCCTAGATATATCTTAGTTATATAGTTCTTCTATTCTGCTATTCCTAATACTATATAATTAACCTCTTAAAATTATATATACTCAGGATAGATAAAGGGTTAGTTAAAATAGCCTGCTTACTTATACCTTAATAATATATATAATATAAGTTCCCTTTTAGTTAGACTATATTTACTATATAGAAAACAGATTAATACTTTATTAGTTATTAAGGGTATATATATACTACTATAATATTATATAGTATAATTATATTAAGCCTCTAAGCTAGGGGGAATTTAAATCTTACTTCTAAACCTCTTATATTCTAGATATAGAAATACCTAGATAAATAAGTCTATATACTACTGCTTTATATATTCTATAAGTCTATATTTTATAGTAAAGTTACTATACCCTAGTAGATATCTTAGCTTAACCTTCTTTAACTATTTATCCTTCTCTAGTTTATTTACTTTATTAAATTTCTCCTTATTCTTACTATTATTAGGATCTTCACTCTTAGTATAATAGCCCAGATACTTTTATAGATATATAAGTATAATATTAAAAATACTAAGATCTTTAGAATTAATAATAAGCTAAATACTAACTATAGAGGCTATATTATATAAGGCCTGAAGCTATAACCTATAAAGGCTAATAGTCTAAGTAATAAGATAATCTATTAGAAGCCCCTTTTCTTATAGCTTTCTTATATTATTAAAATACTCTTAGTAGATAGACTTAAGAATAGAACCTTTAGCTATTAACTTTATAGTTCTAATTCTGCTAGATAGTCTTTTTACTTCTATAGATACTTTTTTAGATATCTAGTTAAGCTTATATTATAGTTCTATTATATTTTCTCTCTTTTCTAGAGTATTTTATTCTTCCTAAGTAATATAGACTAGTACTTTCTTATCCCTCCTTAGGAATATTATTTATATTACTTCTAAGATAGCTTAGATACTACTTACTAATCCCTAAAAGATTATATATAGTAGGTTTATATTAATATTATAAGATAAATAACTTTACTTAAATACCTTATTAGTATAATCTAATATAAAGTTTTATAAAGATATTACTAAGCAGTCTAAATAAGCTATTAGTACTAACTAGGGCCAGGGGGTAGATATACTAATATATCTAAGAGCTAATTACTAGTACTAACTTAAAGAGAGTATAGCCTAATTTTATTCTAATTACTCAGACTAGCTACTAGATAGGTTCTCTGCTAAATTTCCTAGTATTTAGAATATACTAGCTTAAAGATATCTTACTCTATAATAGACTTCTTCTATACTAATAGAATAAATACTACTTCTGGATTAGAGTTCTATATTTTCTATAGAATCTGATCCAGACTAATATAGCTCTTCTTAAATACTTAATCTGTAAGTACTTATAAAATTAATAGTCTAAGAGAGCAGATTAGGTAGTTTAATATAACTATTAGTTAGAAAGTAATACTATAATAAATAATTAGTAAAATATAGCTAGCTTTTTATATATATATTCTACTTATTATTTCAGTTAGTTAGTCTGAATTCTATTTTTACTCTTACTCTTCTTAATATATTTTATAGTAATATTATATATAGGCTAAGATCTTAATAGATTACTTATATTTTAGAGCTATCTGATTTTAACTCTCTTATAAGGAATACTAAGAACCTCTTCTAGCTACTAGCTACTAATTCCTTCTAGAAGTATAGCTTAATAAAAGTTAATCTAATATCTTGGATTATAGATAATATTACTTAACTAGCTCTATATAGTAATAATAATAAGTATTATATTATTTATAGTAGCTATATACTTTATAAATATCTATTTAAGCTTAGCTTTAAGCTCTATAGCTAGGGTTAGTAACTACTTAATAGGAATTAGTTAAGAAGCTATATATAAGAATAGGTACCCCTTATTTATATTTAAAATTTAGTAGGCTAGTCTATTAGAGATACTATTACCCTCTCTTCTGGGATTATATATCAGGGTCCAGAAGCTAGCTTATTAAGGGAACTCTCTTCTCTTTAGTAATATAAACTTTAAGTTAGTAACTCTAACTAGAACTAGCTAGTAATTCTATATAATCTTTACTAAATTAACCCTCTATATAATCTCTATCTCTCTAGATCTATAGATAATAATCTGCTTTATATATATCTTAAAATATAATACTAGGAATACTTAGTAATAATTTATTACTCTATTATTTTATAGTATAAGATCTAGCTAAGTCTATTTAACTAGTATATCTATTTATATAGTCTATCTAATACTAATTAGTAAAGAAAAGTAATAAGCTAATTAGGGATATATACTATTCCTAAGTATTCTAGATATAGTTATATCTAGCTTTAGTTTTTATAGAAAGCTTATATATTATACTCTTATTATTAAAATACTATATATAGGCCTTAGCTCTCTCTATATTAAATATTAGGATTATTAATATTAGAAATTATAAGTAAACCAGGAGATAGAGAATAGAGGAAGAAGGGTTATAGAACTTATAGATTAATAGCTGGAGGGGAAAGTAGTATATCTAAGCTTATAAGTAAGCTATTAGCTTACCTATATCTATATAGTATTATATCTAAGGCTGATACCGATATAACCCTTCTTTTTATAAGGAGATAAAAAAACCAAAATTTAGAAAGTTATAATATATAAAATAGGTAGCTAGCCTAAGCTAGGTACTTAGCAGGAGGTATTAACGGTCCTGGCCCCGGTTAGCTGATAAACAGTTGTTATTTAGCTCCAGTAGTAGGGAAGCAGCTGGCCCCTTCCGCAGATTACCCGGAAAACGGTATTGCTACCGGAACGCTCGGGATCCCGTTCGCTCTCCGTACGTTAAGCTCGCAAGGGGCCGATTAGTAGCTGGGTCGGTGACGACCAGCGAATCCCGGCTGTTGTAGGTTCTCCTTTTTGCTTCTTTTTGCGCCTTACAAGTTGGTCGACGTGTTATTCCACCTGTTGCAGCTTGGCGTATTTGGTCGCAGGACTAGCAGCCCGCCGTAACCGAGAATCAACTAGAGGCTGCCCATTCAACTTTGAGCAAAACACCTTCTTCGAATGGCGCCCACAAGTTTCGTAGATTTCTCCTTGTTGAGTTGCTAGATAAGAACTTTACTAAAAGCTTCTCCTACTCCCTTCTCGTTCAGCCAAGCTTCTAATGCCTTCATGTCGTTCCGATTTGCTCTCTCCCCTCGCCTTTCACCAAGATCATCCGTAATCTCTTGCATATCCCGAAATTCTCTCTTGATATCAGACCCAGATTCCCGATATCTCTCACTGACTTTCTTGTGGCCGGAGGGAATATCTCCCCAGCTCTCCGTCTTTATAAACTTCATGTAATCGTCTATCGCCTGGGAGCCACCCTCAACACAAAGAACGCCCGGTTTTCCGGCCAAGAGGAAGCCAGTCAAGCCGTACCCAGGTGCGTGATTGATTAAATCGTCTCGTTTCGAGCGTGTGCTAATCGAGGGGAAGTAAAACCAAACGCGAACAATTCCCTCATCTGTTTGCGTCTTTGCATTTTCCAGGGCAGCTGTCTTTTTCGATACGAGATACTCGGCTGCTAAATCTTTCACAGCTTCGATGATACTGAAAATATCCTCCTCAGGAATGTCACTAGTTAACCGCGCTGCGTCCGCTTTGCTCATCCAGGCGGGTTGTCGAACCCTGACTTTTGGCTGAGGCGGGTCGGTCAGTGCACCCTCAGCTGCGTCATCCGGATGCTGAACCAAGGGAAATAACACCTCAAGCTGGAGGACATTCTCGTTTGTGAGTGAACCGTCCTGTTGAGGAACTTCGAGGTTGAGAAGTGCTGATATGCCTAGCTCGGCGATCTTTGGCGGGGTTTCTTCATCACCCTCGCACCATGCTTTCAGAGTCTCCACCAGTTGAGACGACGTAGAGTCCAGAGAGATGGCCTCATCTGAGGAGTACATGGCTATCAGAAGGTCGACTTGGCCCAATTGGACCTCCATAAGGTCTTTTGGAAGGGGCACATTCTGTGATTTTTGATTAGACGACATGTTGGTTGAGAGCACGCATATCGCAACCGGTTCTAGCACTGGGGAAGCTGGTTCAAGGGAAACAGTGCATGCATTTGTCGTAAGGTGAGTGGAGGATATTATACTCGTCAATATCACACATCTAATCTCTCTCACACGAGCGTGAAATGGAGGAGAGCAAAAATATGGAGGCAGTCACGTGTGGGCTTTTTTCTCTCTCGTGCTAAAACGGGTGACAAAAATGTAGCCCGCCAGTCAATCTCGCGCATAATCAAGTTTGTAGATATTGATGGCCCTTTCACATTAATAATGATGGTCATACAGTCATCACATTCAAATATGGACCTAGTTTTTCCGATGATTATTTTCGATCGCTTAATTTATAACTTTTGTTGATGGATATCAGAGGCTGAGTGAGCCTTCAGTGTGCAGCTATTTTTGTCTCACACTTGGGAGGAACTGGGTCTACTGGCGTAGCAGTTTATTCATTCGCACATAACTGCAATGAAGGGTATTATTCTACCATCAGTGTTGATTTAGAGAACAGATGTACCGATGAGCGAAAGTTTCTCTGCAATCAAGCCTGAATTGTCGTTCATGTGTAAGAAGCGTATCAGCTACGAACAGTGCCCTCAAAAGTGATTATCAGTATTGATTGAGTCGAATCCTTGGGCCAAGATCCCAGAAATCCTCAAACAGAGCGGAGATGGTGTGAGTTAATTTCTACACAAATGGCCCATCAAAACTAACCATGAGGCTCTCCCAATCAACTCCATCGATGTCCATATCAGTTCCGGGGTTCCCCCAGTCTATAGATTCAGGATTGGACGGCGAATCCCCGTATGTCCTCCCCTTGATCCCAGAGTTTGGCGTGAGAGGGAGAGCGGACTGGCCGCGCTCGAAACCAGCCGAGCGGACCCCCGGCTCATCATGAGGCGTTGGAACCGGCACATTGTGCTTCTTCATCACCTGCCTCAGGAGTTCCAGTAATCGCTTCGCAAGTCCTGATTGGTCTCTCGCTTCTTCAAGGACGTTCCAGATCTGCCTCATCCGTGTGCGGCTTTCCGACTTGTCGGTAGCCCCATTCTTGAGACCCAGATCCATCAGTAGGACGAGGCCAGCGGAGAACAAGCTGTGGAGTATCAGGCTAAGCTTAGAACATCGCAGCGCGAAACGGTACTGCTCTCTTCTCAGCAGCAGCTCCATGTCCAGGATATCCCCGGCAGCTTTAAGGCAAACTGTCCGCGAGTAGGCATATGCGGGATCGAAAGTGCCGCGCACGAAGAATGGGAGATGCAGTTTGCAGCGCTGGCTGTATGTAATTAAATTAATGGTGTATTTTTGGATCGTGATGTGAGCTCTGCGACGAGGGCATGATGCCTCTTGTTGCGCGAGGCCATCCGCGTCCAGGTTGAGGAATGTGGGAATCCCTTGGAGGAAGCGGTCGATAGTGGCATCTAGCTCGAGGATGAGACTGTACTCGGCATGCGCTGGACCGTGCGGCATTCGGTCAGAAAGGATACGCATGAGATTTGCCATTTCGACACGCTGCAGGAAGTATGAGCTGTGTGTTGGTTCCTCGACAGGTCTTCCGACCATCGTGCCGTCGTCGGTAAGATCTTCATCGTTGATATTTAACGGGCGATTGACAGACATTTGGCTCGGTAAGATGGTATATGAGCCTTCGTGTGGTCCAGAGAACCGCGATAGCATCCTACAATATTGATTATCAGTCGACATCGATGGGCAGAAAGTCAAGGGGGCCAGACCATACCAATCAGTAGCGGCGAGATACCACCATACGCGCCGGCCGATCTCAGCTTGAATTCCAGTGTATTTTGGTACTTGGCCAGGCAAGAGGCGGCAGTCAATCCGATGGAGACTCAGCTCACGAGCCATGGTGATGGCCTGGGCTACAATTGTACGGGATCGGATCGCTATTCCTTCCATGTTTCCAATGATGAAGGTCAGCATCATGGTGGCCTGGATGGCCTCGATCGAAACATGAGAGTTTCTATGGCCATGGTCTAGTAAATCCAAAGTAGCCTTTGTCCAGAAACTGGACTGGCAACTGGCTTCGGCATCACTCAAATTGATGGCCGGCCTCGAAATTGCAGGAGTCCAGAGATAGGTAATATCAGCACAAACAGATAACAGCAAGGCAACCGAGCCCAAGTGCACATCCGCTCCGGACTGCAAGCTATCGTAGACTTGGTCCACTAAGAGGCGAAGCGCTGGGCCATGAGTAATGTGTTGGAGAAAGATGAGCTCTGCAACGTAGGCATTGACCATCTCTTTAGCTTCTTCACGCTGGGGAAGCCAGATGCATCTTACTGGCTCCGGGAAACTGCCGCATGGTGGACTCTGGAAAATGTAAGGTGTTGCTGACGGAGTGATTAGGCGTATGGGACAGATGCGGAAGACATAGGAGGAGTTTGAAAGGACCGCGGTGTCCTACCAAGCATCAAGAGACCACCGCATTTAGCATCAACACGACCGGCAAACAAGAACAGCAACAAAGCGGGCTAGCTTACTTACATTGGGATTAAGGGAGTCAAAAGTGGATTGTTCAAGCAATACGGCATCTGCATCCAGCTTGTGTGCGTTTGGGGGCAGAATGGGGGGTAGTACATTCTGTTGAGTCATGACCTTCTCGCTCTGATGACTGGCCACCGATGACGGCGTGTCCACAGGCAGCCCATGGGCACTTTGGGGTTCTTTCGTGTGGGTGGCTAACAGAGCCTCTAGTCGCTCCAGGCGACTCAGAATAGCGCCGTCACCCGCACTCGAGGCTGGGGACAGTGAGCTCACAGCAGCAGCCAGAGCACTCACACTCAATGGGGCCTGGTGGACATCCTTGTCGTCAGTCGGATGGGGACACTGGCGCCCCCGGGATGTGCAGTTGGTGCAAGGAAAATCCCGAGAGCAGCGCAGTTTCCGGACTCGACAAAAGGAGCAAGACACGGGCCGTTGGCGAGACTGGCGAGGCATGACTCTGGCGGCTTGGCTGGTTCAGAGGATTGCAACACTTGGCTAGGTGCTCCAAAGCAACCTCCAGTACTGCAGCATATGAGGACGACGGGTCTCTACGAGTCGGAGATTGGTGGCGGAGATGTGAAGCGGAGGTGTGAGACGGAGAGTCCGCGGACTTTCCATCCAGTTTCCATGGAGCATCCGGATTTAAGATTTGTGTCCCCCGCAGACCCACTGGTAGATTAATCATCCCAATAGTTAATTGAGTTTAGTGTTTTGTTTGCGTTGTCTAGTGAGCAATCTGACAGTGGCCCATGCTGGGTTTGATGAGTTGATATCTCTGTTGACCTGGGAGAGAGGCGTCGAGATATCGAGAAAAGGAAGAATAATTATTCAAATAAATTGGAAAAAATAGAAGACAGTTGACAAAGCCAAGTTCGGACAAATCGCAAGCATATTGGAATTTCGTCAGATTAGATGCAACGGCCAACGAATCGGACACTCAACCCTAGTCGCGGCTACTGCACGATGTGTGCCTCCTGATGCGACGCTCAATCGGTCCCGCATGTGCCGTCTTCCGTCTCCGGCCTTTGTGAAAGCCCGGGCGCAAAAGAAATAAAATCCGCCATGCCCTCCTCGCCAAGCTAACCGTTTCCCTAGAGCTCTACAGATATCAAGCTCACCAAGGACCAGATCCGACCTCGACACCAAATCTACAACAAGTCGATGAAGAACGCATTCTGTCAAAATGGAGAAACAACAAGAAGGAGGTCTCGTCGTCGGTCCCATCCCGGACAAGCAGGACATTGATCTCGAGACTGGCTCAACCGATATCAACTCACAAGCTCCCCAGTCGTCCACAGACCCCGATGTCGTGGACTGGGACGGTCCAGATGATCCGAAAAATCCAATGAATTGGCCGCCGCGGAAGAAAAACACCATCGTGGCGCTCATTTCCCTGATCACTTTCATCACGTCAGTTCTTCCACGACAATCGTGGGCCCCCTATTGATTATGTGTGGTGTTCTAACAGTACCTAGACCTCTCGCATCTTCCGTCTTTGCGCCTGCTATTAACCAGGTCATGGCTGAGTTCAACTCCACAGACGAACAACTGGCCTCATTCATCGTCTCTGTGTACCTGCTAGGATTCTGTTTTGGTCCCCTGGTCCTTGCTCCTCTGTCGGAGATGTACGGGCGGTTGTGGATCTACCACATCTGCAACGTGCTGTTTATCGTCTTCAACGTCGCTTGTGCCTTGTCCCCGAACCTGGCAGGCTTGATCGTCTTCCGTCTCCTTGCTGGACTCTTTGGGTGCTGCCCTCTGACCCTGGGTGCTGGCTCCATTGCAGATATCATCCCTCAAGAGAGACGAGGTGCCGCCATGGCTTTCTGGGCCATGGGTCCCATTCTCGGTCCTATTGTTGGCCCTATCGGTAAGACACCTCGAGTCTTGGCTCGCTTTCATGTTATTAACATTGCTCTCCAGCCGGAGGATACTTGACGCAAGCCAAAGACTGGCGATGGACATTCTGGGTTGTCGCAATGCTCGTGAGTATATATAACAATCTCCAATAGCAACCCAGGCCTCCCTCGACTAACTTGATCAGGCTGGCGTTATCACTATCATCGGGGTTGTTTTCATGCGAGAGACTTACGCCTACACCATCCTTGAGAAGAAGACGAAGAAGCTTCGCGCAGAAACTGGGAACGAGAAGCTCCGCTCAGCTGCAGACACCGGCGTGACGGCCCAAGAGCTCTTCTCAACCTCCATTATTCGCCCTACCAAGATGCTCCTGTTCTCGCCCATTATCCTCCTCCTCTCTCTATACATGGCCATTATCTACGGTTACCTGTATCTTCTGTTCACCGCCATGCCGACACTCTATGCGACCCAGTACGGGTTTTCTACAGGATCGGTCGGCCTCACGTACATCGGTAGCGGAATAGGTTCCATCCTGGGCCTGGCCCTTTCTGGTGGTCTTTCAGATCGTCTCATGAAGCGTTTAACTGCAAAGAATGGAGGAGAGCCAAAGCCCGAGTACCGACTCCCAACAATGGTCATCGCATCTTTCTTTGTCCCGTTGGGCCTCTTCGTCTATGGTTGGACTGCTGAGAAAAACCTGCACTGGATTCTACCCATTGTCGGCATGGGATTTCTGTCATTCGGAATGATGTGCGCATTTGTAAGCTGCCCCCTAACCTCCTTTTCTCTCGCTGAATTTCTCGCTGACGATCTCGAAGATGGGAATCTCCGTCTATATTGTAGATGCGTACACTCGCTACGCAGCATCAGCCATGTCGGCCACCACTGTTCTCCGATCACTTGTCGGAGCACTTCTCCCTCTAGTGGGTGGGCGAATGTACAATTCTCTGGGCTACGGATGGGGTTCCTCCCTGCTGGCATTCATCGCCGTAGCTATGATTCCCGTTCCCGTCATCTTCCTCATGTATGGTGAGAAGATTCGACAGAAGACATTTTTCAACGTCAACATTTATTAAGTGGCGATCAACCCGCTGCCACGCAACATATCACAACTCTTCTCACTTATTCAATACATACATCTAGATCTCATCACTTATAGCATAAACTAGAAGGGAAAGGCGTTCACATGGGGAAATATTGGGCAAATTGGATAACCTACATAAAACGGAATCGGAATTTGACATCCTAATCATCGATAAAGTTATCAAAATGTAATTAACATTCTAATTATCGAACCCACTTAAAGGCAAATGTGTTTGAACTGTTTTTATATTAAATGCTATGGATATATCGTACTAAGATTAACTTTATAAAAATGCAAATGCAAAAACCATCGCTACTTGGTATCACTGTTAAGATTACTGACACATTTTCGTCTAACCCTCCTCAGGCATACCCGTTTCCATCTACACGAACTCGTACCGTGCATGAGCAACCGAGTCAAAACTCGGAAGCTCTTCTTCCAGCACACAATCAGACATCAATTTTACGCCCGAAGGTTGCACAACCACCTGTAACGGGGCAGACAAGTTGAAATTGACACCCCCGACACCGCCCACGTTGACTGTAAGACGAACAGTATATGTCCGGGCAATGATTCTCGAGTAAAACGTCGGTAACATGAGCACATCGCCAGCTTTGGAGGCGACAGAGACCTTCAGGCTCGTGCGGAGGCTGGATCCGTTGCCCTCCTCCTTCTGTTCAGAAACCCACGGTTTCTGAAGAACCTCTTCGAAATCAATAGGTACTGAGGTTGTATAGCATAAAGGCTGGTATGCAATGGCTGCGGTTCGCGGCGGGATCATATTTGGTAGTTTGGTCATTCCTGTGTCGCTGAACCAGGTTTGTGACTCAATCTTGCCCGAGACAATGCTGACTTCTAGAGGTTTTGTGTCTGCCAGCCTGTTTGTCTTCAAAAGCTCATAGCCAATATTGACATAGAGATTGTGTTCGTGATACGGGACGATACCGCCCCGAGGGTCTACCCTTAACGCTTCCGGCTCAGCCAATGTCGCCGTGACGTATCCAAGCTTCTTAAACAGTGGCCCCCGGTGAGTCTTCCTCTTCTTGAGAGTGTATACAACGTTTTCTTCGCCCAATCCTGACGGCGGCTCCTCTGGGTGTGATGGAAGGATGGTGATGGCTCGGCTGGCAGCAATCTCGGCGATTATTTTGCCATCTCCCGCCTTCTTGGTAACTACAGCCTTGATCTCGTATCGAATCCTACAGCACAGGGGAGACATATCTCGCGCCTCCCATCCACCCCCAAGCGATGGGGGTAGTTTCTGCTGATATGACCTCATAACCCCCGTAGGTCTGTTGACTGTTGACTCTGTGACCGGGATTTCGTGCGGGATAATAAAATCAAATGGGATGGCGCGGGCGCAGCCAGCCTCGAAGGAATCGTATTGATCGCTCAGAGGCGAGTCCATGGCTAGAAAGGTGCAGGTGGTGACCCGGGGAGCAGGGACTGTTTCCATCATGGTCTTGGCTGTGCCAATCAGGCTGACCTGCACACAAGGGGATTGGATATCTTCGGAAGGGTAGATGACTACTTCGCCAGAGATTCGCGAGCCGCTTGTGTAGATTTTGCTTTCATAGTGGCCGTCGATGTTCACCTCAGCTCGGCCTTTGGTCCGGCTGGCCAGTCGTATCTTGGAACAAGGCATTTTCGTTATATCCTGGGTGAATCGATCAGATTGGGATTTTCTCGTCCTCCTCTTGAACGGTCGCACTTTGTTGGTAAGACATTGGATGAGGCCATCACCAGGATCGCATATGGTTATATACAGGACAGGCCACCTTAAACGATGTGGAGCAGCCGCTGAAAAATTGACGACATTACGAGACATTATTCTACAATCCTCTCCGACAAGAAAGAATACTGTTAGTCAATGACAACTGCCGCCCACATGGGCGATGAATCACATTCAACTGTGCGGCTGGGGGGCAGACATCCCTCGACCGTTTGGATGGAGCACGGCCAAGGTCGAGCCAATGAAGAGAATCCCGCGACGGAGAAAACAGAGAATTCGTTCCACAATCGTTCCACTGGTGGATGGCCCAGCCTGTGTCCGGCTCGGACAAGGCGCGCCTTACATGGACAAGTTACGCCCTGTGGCCAACATGGACACCACCATTGACCACCAGAGGCATTTGGCTGGCGTGACCAGCGCCCAATTGAATTCGCCGGATCGAGCCTTGCTCATCCACAGCTGATCAATCAATCAAATGAGCCCTTGCAAGGTGTGTTTGGCAGCCCGCATACACGGCTGGCTGCATTCCCCTGGCCCACTGAGACCAACACTCCGAACACGCCGACCACAGCTTCGTCTGAGATGATGGCTACTAGTTCAGTTTCTTGAAGTGAGGCTATAGCTGCGGTGTCGCTGCATTGCTCCGATCCAAATGAGATGAGGCCCCCTCCGAGTCATCATTCCCCCACGCGCCGAGTCAGTGAGGAAATGACATGCAGACTTTCCCCGAACTCCCCACATCATGAAGGCCAAAGAAAATTGCTAGATAGTTCTGGCAGATTCTCGTTAGCTATCGTGAGTCCGTGATGTCGATGGGAAATCAATTGGCGGTCGACGATGACACGCTCCAACAACTTCAACGACGCGCGTCCAGACACGTGATCCCTCTTGGCACTTGACGCTTCCACCATCAGATTTTGCGCGCAATTTGGAGTGAGACGACCAGTCAATTGGTAGAAGAGAAGATTAAAAAAAACAGGAGAAGGCATTCATTCCTTCGGCTACGCCAGATCCAAATCCGCAGTCCGGGACCGAGACCAGCGGACGGCTCCATCCACACTCCTCCTCCCCTCCGGCTCTCTCGGTCCATCCCGTATTACCACATCTCCCGTCGAGTCTCCCGCCTACGCTATTACATACTACTTACTACATACATACCATATAAACGGGCAGGGTGCTGCCGTGGCCCCGTGCCCGTACCGTCTCCCGATGACGAGGTTCGCCCGCCTCGCAAGGCTTCAATCAGTAAGGACCCGGCCGGCTCCATCCGCCATCTAACTCACCCCTTTGGACACGCCGGTTGATTAAACGTTTTACTTTTCCTCTCTCCCAGGGCCGTCTGGTACGGGTCGATAGGCCAGCCTACGCACAGCGCGTCGTCTTTGTGGAACAAACAGAACCTGCCGCCAGGAAGCAGTCCGGCTCCGGCAAGAGCTCACGGCGGCGGCCTCACTCATCAGCAGGACACGACGATGACGCAAAGAGCGGCTTGAAGTCACGGCTGCTGGAAGGCGGCGCGACTGCCTTCGGGTCCGTCGTGGTGCTGGGCCTGATCGGCTACTCGTACGAGATGTACTACAAGTGGCTCGTCCTCCAGAAGATGGACAAGGCGTTTGACGAGGGCTACTCGACGCCCGAGCTGGCCGCCCTGACGCGCCACACGTACGCCAACCTGGGCCGCAAGGTGGTCATCCTCAAGGACATGGAGGACGACAACTGGATCTCCCGCCAGGAGCAGGGCATCATCGACGCCATCGTCGACGGCACCTCGCAGGGCCAGTACCACCTCATCACGGGCGAGAAGGGCACTGGCAAGACGTCCATGCTGCTCAAGGCCATGCGCCGCATCGAGGGCAAGGGCATCGCCATGCTCGAGGCCCACGGCGACCTCGAGGTGTTCCGCCTGCGCCTCGGCAAGGCCCTCAACTACGACTTCCACGAGGACTACATCGGCAGCCTGTTCAGCTTCAAGGGCCCACGCGACGCCACGCCCCTGCTCGACATTGAGCGCGCCTTCAACAAGATGGAGAAGATTGCCCTCCGGCGCCGCCAGCTCACGGGCAAGCCGTTGCTGCTCATCATCAACCGCGCCCACCTGCTGCGGGATGATGACGAGGGTCGCCATCTGCTCGAGGCCATCCAGCAGAGGGCGGAGCTTTGGGCTGCCAGTATGCTTGTCACGGTTGTTTTCATCAGCGACGAGTACTGGATCGAGGAGCGTCTACGGCCACATGCCACTCGGATGCGCGTGCTCCCTGTCCACGACATCTCGCGAGACACGGCGGTAGATGCCATCAAGGAATTCCGAGCACGTGTCTTCCACGAGCAGGTGACGACGGAGGCAGTGGAGAAGGTCTACGCCAGGGTCGGAGGAAGGCTACGCTTCATCAGCCAAGTAGCAAAGGCGGTCGACATGGACCACGCGTCCAGAACCATCGTGGAGAGGGAGAAGCAGTGGTTCCTCAACCAGTGCTGGATCCTCGGCAAGGAGATGGACCCCGAGGCGGAGAAGCAGCAAGACTTCTGCATGGCGGCCATGGTGCTGGCCAAGGCCCTCGTTGCCAAGGAGGACGAGATGAAGAAGGACGGGACCATCAGCCCATTCGCCCTGCCCGAGCTTCCGCTGCACGAGGCGCGTCAAATCATGACGCGCTTCGACTTCATCCAAGCCCACGACCACATCAACATCTTCTCCATCGACTCCAACTCCAAAGTCCGCGCCGACTCGGTCGCGATGCAGAATGTCTTCCGCGAGGTGGTCAACCAGGAAGGCTTCCAAGAGCTTCTAGATGAGACGCAGGAGCGCCTGGATGAGCTGGAGGCTCTGGGGCGGACGAGGGAGATCACACTCAAAGACTTGGTTGGAGGTGGAGGATACAACGCCAGCGTTGAGGAGGGTTCAGCAAAGCAGGCAAACATGGTCATTTCGTTCAGGGCTGCCCCAGATCCTGACCCATAGACTTTGCTATCACAATTAACCCACTACCCGTTTTCTTTCTTCTGTTTGCCCTCCACTCCCAGTAAAGTGAGCATTGGCTGGTCGTAGGTCAGATAATGGACGTGATGTACGCAACACGCAAGTTGATTCGACAGCATGAGCCAAGCAATGCTTTATCTACCAAGCTTGCCTACCTATGCTGTGACCTATCATGAGGTCTCGTGGGCCGAGACTAGAACTAGTCTATAGATAGACGGGTTTGCTTACCAACATAGCACACTCGAGACTGCTCAAGGGTCCAACTACTGATAGCGAAGAAGGCTAGCCATGACCGACAGCTGACGGCCAGCTATAGTCGTGTTCCCTGCACCTTAACAGAGTGTTTACTAATGAACAGATTCCAAAATGCCCAACTGAGGCTGCTACCGGTCGGAACAAGGTGTCACTGGGAGCGGAGATGGTTCGTTCAGATCACAAGTAAGCCGTGGCGTAGCGTGGAGGAGAACACCACAAGATCCACCGGTAATTATCAATAAACCAACTCTGTGGTAGGTGTGAGCTCGCACGTGGCAGAGAGGCGATCGATTGTAGTTTCCGAAGACGGTATGTGAAAGAGCACAAAGATAGCCCGTGGCTGGCTTAGCCACGACTGCGTGCAAACACATGGCTCGCATTGTAGCAGACATGCTAATGGCAACAAGCCTCCCAGACCCTTAGCAAGAAGTTGACGAGCGAGTGCAGTGGAGAACACTCGATTCTCTCAACATTACATTAATTAGTCCGATCCACAATGTCATCTCACCACAGCCACCAGCCTACGCTACTCCTCAAGACCCATAGAGTCTCGTTTTTTAAGAGCGAGAAGGGAAACAGGCGGCGGTGGATGCTACATAGTACGTCTGAAGGTCGCGTTGTCGAGCTCATTCTCGCGGCAGCGGCCTGCGCGCTGTCGTTTGATTACAGAGGACCAACTGGTTGCTATATCAGACTCGTCTTGCCCATATCACGGCTACCCAACACAAATGAAGATCGCCATTCCCTTCTCCCTCGGCCACGTCATTGGATGATGACTGATCTGTGTCTCCGATAGCCTTGGTATAGAGAACCCCGTTTGAAACCGTTTGGTGACATTCATTCCGAGACGGCTAATGACATACAAACACGGGGTTCAGTCTATGGCTCGCGCGTGTCTGCCCTATGAATAGCGGCATCGGTGATACTGCACTACCGAGCCAAATGCCCTCGCGACGGTACCTGATTTTCGCATGATGTATCATCCAGCAAGGCTCGAGCTAGCCGGGGAATAGTCTCGCTAGCCCGTTGACTCGAGGGTCTAGCACAGCGACGAACGATGGAACGGCTCATTAGATTGCTGGATGAGATAATAGGGGCGGCACCGTCGAAACAACGGCAGGGCAAAAACGTGGCACGCGTCCCATTGCACTGATCACACAGGCCAGGCGGTCCACCGAGATCCCCTTTGTTGAATCATGCAGCCCCTGTCGCGCAATGGGGTCCAAGTGTGGGTAGGGCTTATATCCGATGCCACTCTTATGATCGACAGAGGCACTGGGTTCATCTCTCGGTCAGTTTTTTTTCGGCCCGCTCGTTGGGCTGAAGTATTGGCCATAGCAGACTGGAAGATGTGCTTTTGAGCCAAAGGCGCAAGTCTCCTGCATCAAAATGCCCATTGACCTCTTCACCATCCAACCGATGCAGGCGTCCAGGCGTCCAGGCGTCCAGTGGTGCCCGCCGTCTTGCATCAGAGTAAACAAGAGCTGTGCCGTACCTGACTCGAGCTCTACAGATCGTACAAGGCTACCCTTGCTTCTCGGCATCTAGCCTAAGGCCTGGTGTGATGATCCATGGGCTAATGGGTAGCTCAACCACACGTGGAACCAGACCAGCCATCAAACCCTCCGGTATTTGCTTCCTGCGTTGACTCGCCGCGCCCTCTCGCCCTGCGACAATCAGCGTCAGGTAGTGCGAGTCCGGGCGGCCGGGAATCTTCGGCAATGTCTCGAATCCTGGTCGCGTGGGCAGAGAGATGCGGCTAAGGCTAAGGTGTCAGATAGATTTGGTGTTCGGTATTGCTTCCTGGACGCCAGATCTCGGTGCGCTTTTTTTTATTTCTCGCCGTCCTCTCCTTGAGATTTCTTTCTCCAGTCCCCGGAAGATCACTAGGGTTTGGAGACGGTTAATGCGTAGATAATTCATGCAGATGGGGAAAATGGCACCTCGCCTACAGAGGGCATTGACAAGACCAGGCATCCCAACCGACGAAACTGTGACCGCGGCCAATGCCTCGAGCAAAAAGGCGCAGAGCAGAGGCGGCTCCAAAGTTCCAATATGCCTTGGGCTGATCTGGCAGCCTCTCGTGTGTAATGACCCCATCCACCATTCATTCCACTGGCTGTTATTTGCTCCTTGCCACTCGCTCAGAACTAGCTGATGGGACCAACAAGTGGGCTCTCTTTGTTTCCAAGATGCGCACGCATCCTGGTCCCCGTCGAGGAGCGTTGGCGTCGGTAAGTAGCGTATAGAGGGCAGTCTCCTGCAGTTGCTCGACGGTCAGGGTCCCTGGAGCCAAGGAGACGCTCCCGCCACTGCCTTCTCTGCTTTTCTGCTAGCCTGTTCCTCCTTCTTCTTTATGTTCTCTATCTAGCGCTAAAAGGAAGCCATCAGCACTTGGTGGTATCCATCAATGACCCTTACTCCTCGTGGCTGACGAAAAGGGATATCCGATCCCCAAGCGTCTGGCAGCTCTCACCCCCCGAGCAGTTCGTCTGGACTTGAATGTTTAACTGGGCCAGGTCCCCAGCTCTCGAGAAAAAGAAACAACACATCCACTAATCCTTCTACCTCGAATAACCATGGACGAGAGTGAGAAGGCCGCATTGGCCTCCTTCTCGGCCGAGGCTTTCAGCTACCTCAGTCTCGGTATTGCGGTCATTCTCCTCCGCACATTTACTCGAACCCGTCAGGTTGGGATCACAGGTCTCACGGCTGACGACTACTTCATGCTTCTCACCATTGTGCCCTACACCACCGAGACGGTCCTTGCGCATGCCGTCAGTCAGCAATTCAATGGATTGACCAACAGTGGCATGACTGATGCCGAGCGTGCTGCTCTTTCTCCCGATAGCCAAGAGTGGGCTTGGAGGTTTGCTTTTGCCCTTGAATTGCATCTATACCAACGGAAGAACAAGCCTGCTGACAGGTAACAACAGAGTGGCAGGCTCAAAGGTCCAGATCGCAGGCTGGTGCATGTATGCATCAGTCTTGTGGACAATTAAAGCCTCCCTGTGTGCCTTCTACTCGCGTCTAACAGTGAGTGTCTCCCAAGCAAAATATTATTGATCAAGTACTGAACTGACGGGCCATCTCTGTAGGACGGTGTTCACGGCTACCGCGTTCGAATTCTGACAGGATACGCAATCATCGGAGTGACATACCTCGTCATTATCCTCACCTACCTGCTGAGCTGTCAGCCGTTCAGCCACTTTTGGCAAATCTACCCCGACCCAGGAAGTAGGTAGGATCAAATTAAAGGCTCCATGGAGGAGTTTGCTAACCATCCTCGCCTCCCAACCAGACCTCTGTCAGCCTGCACTGTCCAAGGTGTACGTCCTCCTGTCGGTTACTCTCAACATCGCCACCGACGCCTACCTCATCCTTATCCCGGTACCTATGCTGTGGGGAACTCAGCTTCCCACCTTCAAGAAACTCACGCTCGTCGTCGTCTTCTCCGGAGCCCTGTTCGTCATGGCTGCTGGTCTTCTACGCGGCATCCTCATCCTCAAGGTTCGTCACCCGGCTTCCCCCCTTCCCATCATAAAGAATAACAGGGGAACTCATACCAAATGAACACTGCTAACCGGCATCCGAATCAGAACCCAATCGACGGCCCAAGAGAAGGCTCAGCCTGGGCCGTGCGCGAGTCCTTCGTCGCCGTCGTCACCTCGTGCCTCCCCATGATCTGGGGCTGGCTCAAGATCAAGCTCAAGCCCTTCCTCGGCTCCCTCCTCTCGTCCCAGTCCAAGAAGAACGGCCCGGAGCCGGGAAGCATCATGCTCGGCGACACCAACGACGGTTCCGCCTGGCGCTCGGGCAACCGCACGCACACCACGTCCCGCAGCATCACCACCCGCGTCATGCCCGCCGCCGAACGCAGCAGCTCCGACCTCAGTCTCAACCCCAAGGCCCTGGGCGGTATCACGAAGCAGGTTGCCATCTCCGTGTCTTCTAAGAAAGCCGGGGATGGGGCAGAGGCGGGGAGTGACAGGAAGGTGCACACGCAGCTGAAGCTTGATAACAAGTGGTCATAGAGTATCGAATCATCATTAATTTCTTAGGGATGGAAGTATATACCACCTGGCACGGGATGAACACGCCTCATACGAGACTTTACTTAGGATTTTTGGAAATGAAAACATGCGGGCAAGGACACCTACGACCAGGATAAGACAGGTGTTGGGAGAAAATAATTATGATTTGACCATGTATATATTAATAACACAAGCCGACAAACGCATCATTTCTGTACAATTTACTACCAGAGAGGTAATGAAGAAGGGCAATTGAAACACGTCGACTCTTCAAGCGATCGATGTCCGTCTCCTCCAAGCATTACGAGCTGGTAAACAACAAGCTGCCGCATACAAGACCATTGAGCAGATCCTCGACACCCTCTCCTCAATCTCCGGCACCAGTATGAGGCCTATTTCTTGCCGGCCAGCCAGCCTCCATCCACATTAAGCAGCGTCCCCGTCACCCATCGGGCCTCGTCACTGACAAGGAACAGCGCGGCGCCTACAATGTCGCTCGGCTGCCCTATCCCCAGCGGATGATTGCCCTCGAGCCGTTCCCTGTTCGCAGATTTGACTGTATTCACAAAGATTGCAGTATCGGTATCTAGGAACAAACCAACATGTCAGACTCAGCCCCGTTGAAAGGGTGAGATACTTACATCCGGGACAGATGGCACTGCAGTGGATGCGCGACGCAGCGTAATCGAGGGCCACCTGCTTCGTCAAAAGTGCAACCCCTCCCTTTGACGCGTTATAAGCCGCTGTTCAAGCCCTGTCAGAATCATGGTAACTGTATGTCCCTGTGGTGTTCCGTATGCAGACTCACGCATGCAGTAGCCGCCCGTGAGGCCGTATATCGAGCACATGTTGACGATCCATCCTCTGTCGCCCGATGGCAGTAGGTCCTGCTTGAGCATCTGTGCCGTCGCATACTTGCATCCCAAGAATACGCTCTTGGTGTTGATAGCCATGGTGATATCAAACACCTCTTCAGACGTCTCGTGGATCCTAGCAAGTGGCCTCCCCGCCTCGAGTGACACACCAGCATTATTGACAAAGCTGACGCAGATTCAGCAAACGCTCCCCATCTCCATTTCGACAGATTATGGATGGCACTTACACGTCCAGCCTCCCAAACTCCTCCACGGCCTTCTGAACCAGCGCCTCCATATCAACAGCGCTCCTCACATCAGCACGAACGAATATGGCCCGTCCCCCATTCTGCACAATCAGAGAATCCGTGTTGGCCTCGCGCTCAGCCGACACGTCCACGCGAGCCTCGGGCTGGAGGTCGGAGCAGACGAGAAGTCCTCCCTCGCGAGCGTATGCGAGCGAGATGGCCCTTCCTATACCCGAGGACGAGCCTGTGACGACGCAGACTTTGCCTTTAAGTCGATCTATAGCACCCATATTTGTATTGTTGTCATGCGAATCAACTAGCGGGCGCGAGAGGAACGGACCAGACCAAGATTGGGTTTTATATCTGCGGGATCGGGTATCAATACCCTTTCCGACCACCTAATCAAAGTTTGCTCATTGCCATTTTTGATCTTCTGCATGGAGATTGAGGGGCCAAGGAAGGTAAGGAGAAGATCACGCTCCCTCCTGCAGGACATATGAGATGGCTGATTCGCCAGATTCCGTCTCCCGAGAGCTCATGAGAAGGCAGCCCTCAAGGATGATTACAAATGCTCAAGTGTAGATTAAAAATCAGCAGAACACCTTCATCTTCATTGAGATTATATGTTTGTGATGATAAGAATGAAATGGGCATGGCGATGCAAACCCTGGCACGCATTTCCCATGATCGCCGACAGCAATCCGCCGCTGCCCACATTCCGCTATATCTCGATCTACTCTTCCATGTTCTCGCCTACATCATACATGCAGGCAGAAGCACCCCGTACATCGGCTTGCTTGAGGGGGGGTGAGGTCGCACCCCTCTGCACATGGGCCGGGGATCGGCCAATCCAACCTTTCACTCCGTATCACCAGCACCCTCCAGCAGATATTGCAGCTTTCGTAGGCTGTTTATACGCGGTCCATCCACTGTAAGAGAAGCAATCAGTCCCTCAGCGTAATAGATGGAGAAGATGCCCGCCGCCGTGGCCATCCGCACATCTCGCTCCTCATTGTCCCCGACAAACACCATATCCCCCGGCGAGATGTCCAGATGCTCCAGCACCTTCCCAAACATCCCGTCCGTCTTGCTGGCCCGGAAGCGGTTCGTCGTGGCGAGGAAATCAATGTGCCTGGCCAGTCCCAGTGCCTCGACGGTGCGCTCCTGCGCGTCCTGCGGCCCTTCAGTGATGACCACAATCTTCTTGCCCAGCCTTTTGAGTGTCTCAAAAAACTGGAGAGCGCCCGCCTTGAGCTCAAATGACCTGGTCAGCGTTGTCTCATACACCTGGAGCAGATGCGTGAGGAACGTCTCGTCATCGGACGGCAGGGAGAGACGCGAGAGGACAGCTGTGAATCGTTCCCTGCGATAATCAAACGACGTCTTGCCATCGGAGAATGCATTGGCCGTCTTCTCCTTAAGCACCTGAGAATGCGTCTCTTTCAGCAGCAACAGATCAGCGCCGGTGTGATCCGAGACTACTCTCAGCACCGCCTCGACTGCCGCACTCGAAGCACGGCGAAACTCATGCAGAGTGTCGTCCAGATCGAACCCAAACCACGGCTTCTCCAACAGCAAGGCCTGCAATCGTACAAGCTCGTCGCCGATTGCTAGAGACTGTGACATTGGACTGGCTCGTTTGGTTTATATCAAGTCTGGTCATGATGCGCAATAATCGCGCGCGACAGCTCAAGAGGGTCAAAAAGAGGATTGCAACTCATTAATAATCGATATCCATCCATTCTGCTAGTGGTATTACAGTTCGAAAAACAGTCATAGCATAGCCGTAGATACCCTCAATTTTAGTTTGATTAACAGAGAGTTAGTTTCTGAGGCAAATAGTACAAGCCAGATTCATAGTCTCACGCCCTTTTTGATAATTCCTCAATATGTAGGTCGCCTCCATCTCCCGTCCAATCCCACTGCATTTGTCTGATCGTTTGTGTACAAAGAGAATTAAAGTAAAGAAAAAAAGATGCATGGTAAAGCTGTGCGATGGTATAACAAGTTCCAATCGAATCCCGATTCAAAAACACGTAAATCCTTTAGTGAGAGCCCCTGGGCCGCTTTGCACCACCTCCAACTTCCGAGTCACCACGCGGACGCTTGTTTCCCGGCTGGAAATCGGAGGCTCCTGGGTTCATTCCTCCTCGTCCCCCTCGTGCGCCGCCTCGACCCCCTCGGCCGCCACCAGGCTGTGGTAGCCCGCTATCGCCTGCGCTGGCATTACGCTGCCCTGGCGCGACGTAAGTGCCTCGTCCGCGACCTCCGCCTCGTGGCAATGGGATACCTGTTCGGCCCTGCTGCCCTTGTTGCGCGTTGGCCTGCTGGCCCGATTTGTTATCCTGGTGTTGGGTCGGTGGACGCTGTTGAGTTTGTGCTACAGGTGTCGCAGGATCTGCCGGCTTGGCTGCAAACGGGTTTGGGGCGTTTTTGTCTTCCGAGTCTGCAGGAACAGCAAAGGGGTTGTTAACTTGGCCCGGTGTGCTCGCAGCAGGTGCAGGTGCTGCTGCCGCGGGAGTCTGTTGACCGGCTGGCTTGGGAGGCAGGGGTGCTGCCAAGGTTGGGACTGTGCTTGGGCTTGGAGCCCCAAAACCTGCAGCTGGCTTCGCGGATGTTGGAGTCGATGGCCCGCCTGCGGCACCGGCAGTTGATGCCTGTCGAGCTGGTGTTGGGCGGGCTCCAGCTGCGGGCGTTGCTGGCGGCGGTACCGTTGTCTTAGCTACTTCCCAGACCTCAACAACAGGCTTCTGTGGAGTCTCCTTCGCTGCCGTTTCGACGACGCCGATCTTTGCATTCGCTTGCCGAAGCTTATTTTCGAACATGTTGATTCGAAGAGTAGACTTCTTAGACTCGAGGAGCTGCGCTTGTTCCCGAGCCGACACTATCTTTGCCTCGTAATCAGCAACCGTCTTGGCTTGCTCTGATTCGACCTTCTTTTTGATATTCGCAGCGATGATGCTCTTAACAGTAGCATTAGACGCCAAGAAGCTCCGCACTGTCGCGTCGTCGAGGTGCGATAGATCCACCGGTCCGTTGGTGCTGGGAGTCGCAGGCAAGCCTCCAGCAGGGGGCTCCGTCTTAGCCGGTGTCGAGGGTGGTTGCTCTCCTGGCTGAGCTGTTGATGAGTTTTCGGCCAGCCAAATCTGCTTCTCCTGTTCAAACTTGAGCTTGAGGTCTTCGCTCTTGCCCTTGAACTCCTCCTCCAGCTTAGCTTTTGAGTCTCTGAGTCGATTGTTGAGCGTCTCCTTCATGCGGTCAGAGCGCTCCTTGACAATGCTACTAATCCTGGCCTCAATGTCTGCAGCCTTCTGTTCACTTTCTGCGGCCTTGGCCTCAGCTGCTGTGATCTTGTCCTCCAGCTGTTTCTTTTCGGCCTCAGAAAGGCCAGATGCAGCAGCATTGGACTGCAGAGGCTCAGTAGTTGCTTCGCCTGTGTTGTCGACTTGATCGGCAGACTCTGCTGCAGGTACTTTGGCGGAAGCAGCGGCCTCTTGGAGACTACGTACAGCTTCGTCGCGCTCGGCGATGGCCGATTGCAGTTGGGAACGAAGGAGCTCGAGTTGCTGTTCTGTTTCCTGTTTTTGGATGCCAACGCTCTCGAGCTCTTGACGTGCATCCGCAAGCTGCTGCTCGAGCTGGGTCTGACGAGCTTCGTCTGATGCTGCCGATGTTTCCGCAGGATCTGGGGTTGGGACGGCGGCAGGCTGCTGGGTCGCTGCATTTTGAGCCTCCTGGACTTGTTGCTGCAACTGGGCTACCTGTGTCTCGTGGTTTTGCAGCTGCTGTTCGAGTCCGGATTTTTGGCCGTTCAATTCCTCTACTTGGGTCCGAACCAGACCCAATTCCTCAGTAGCCTTGTCCAGCTGCTCCTGTAGTTGAGTAACTCGCAGGTTGGCTTCATTCTTCTCTCCTGTGAGTCTCTTCGATCGCTCCTTGAATTGCTCTGCCAACCTGGCTCGAGTGTTGGCCCAGGTTGCCCGCTCAGACTCAAGCAATGCCTCAATCTCGGAAACCTTGTCCTTGAGTGGCTGCTCGCCCTCCTTCAAGCTCTGATTCTCCGTCTCCAAAGTAGCGACCTTCTCCTTAAGACCCTCCAGCTCCGCAGGGTCTGCCCGGCCGTACTTGGTGAGGATGCCTTCGGTTCGCTTCTGCCAGCGATCACGGTCCTCTTGCACTTGTTTGATCTCCTCCTCCAAGAATGACTGCTGACCCTTGAGGCTCTCGATCTCAGCTTCCAGGGGCTGGATCTTGGCCTCCATCTCCTCAACTAACTTAGATTTTTCCGTCACAGCGTCTTTCATCCTCGCGTTCTCATTACGGAGCATCATGCTACTTTCGCGATAAAGGTTAAGCTCATTGAGCTTCTCCATCAAATCGTGATGCGACATTGAGCCTCTATTGTTTTGAGATGCCTGGCTACGCTCTTGGTCCATCTTGAGCCTGGCTTCGTCGAGCTGGGTCTGGGTATACTCAAGTTGCTGTTGGAGCCTCTTTGCCTCTTGTGTCTTGAGATCGTATTGGACTTCGAGGATTTCCTTCTCACGCCTCAGATAGCTGTTGAGCTCGCGCAGTCCTTCGCTGACGTCACCAAATGCAACGGGCGACATCGCCTCATCGTTGTCTTCCGATGATCGACTTTGCTGAAGACTCGTCACCTGTGCTGTTAGACTCTCGAGTTGCTGGTGAAGGAGCTTGTTCTGGGCATTAACATCCTCTCTTCTGGCCTTCAGCTCCTGCATCTCTTGCTCCAAGCGTTGTCGCTGATCTTCCCATGACCCCTCGCTCTGCGAAAGTGCTACCTTGGCGGATTCAGCCTCAGCTCGCAATGAGGCAGATTCGCTCTTCAGCTCGTTGTATTCTGTTCGCAATTGCTGAACAAGTTTTGCCGCCTCAGCATGCTTGACAAGTTCCTGCTCATAATCCTGCTGGGCCTTCGAAGCGATCTCAGCCTGGGCACGCAAGTCCTGTTGGTGGAATCGCGCAGCCTCCACATGCCTAGAGCTTTCTTCCTTAAGACGGTTCAGCTCCTCCTCCAGAATGGCCTTCTCATCCTGGTATCGGCGGGTGACCTCTCCCTGGGAGTCTCGCAAGGATGAGAGCTCCGTGTTGGTCTGGGATAATTCAGACGAAACGTCATCGATGCGTTGCTGTAATTCCTTGATCTTAGCGTTCTTCTCCTCCACAATAGCTTCCATTTCTTGCTGATATTGTTCTTGTGAAGAACGGAGATCTTCCAAGGCCTCCTCGTTGCTCTGGCTGAGCTCTCTGTATTGCTCTGCCTGAGCTTTTGCGTTGTCTAGGTAGGTCTTCGCCAAATCGAGCTCACGCTTGAGATCGGACACTTCGTTGTTCAGATCTTCAATCTCGGCAGCCGCATCCTGCTGCTGTTGGCTGCTTTCCGCTGTCGAACCTGGTCGAGGTGTGGGACGAGGTTGCAATCTCCCGACTCGCTCCTCCGCATTGCGCAGCTCGACCGTTAACTCATTCACCCGAGCTTGGAGATGATCGCGGCTGGTCTTAGTGGCCACATGCTCCTCGCGAAGCTGGCTCAGACTTGCCATGAGCTCGTCAATACGCTTCTGGGCCTCCTTGCCCTCGTATTCTTTCCTCAGTTGGACATTCTTCGTCTCCTCTGCCTCTTGCGTGAGCTTCCTGTGCGTGTCGGCCAGTTCTCGCTCCAAAGTTTCCACTCGAGCTTGAGCTTTACGGCGAGCCTCAGATTCGGCCAAGGTGCGCTCATTCTCGAGAGATTGCTGTGTAGAGATGATATTGTTGAGACGATTTTTCTCCTCAATCAATGTCTCATTGTCCTTGGTCAACCTTTCGTGGATGTCGCTCCAAAGCTTCTTCTCTGCCTTGAGATTGGCTGCCTCGTTCCGCATGCTATCGAGGAGACCCTTGGCCTCGACGAGCTCCTCGGCAACCTGCTGAGTGCGAATATCTTGCTTCGCAGCTGCCTCGGACAGGATTTGGCTGCGCTTCTGCAACTCGACATTTTGGGTCTGCAGGGCGGCATAGTTGCTCTGCAGCATCTCTCTCCGCTCCGACTCAAGCTTGACCTCGCCTTGCAGCTTAATCTTGTCGGTCTGAAGCGAGTTCTTCTCCGACGTCAAATTATCTACTTTGGTGCGGAAGTCGGTGCGCACCCCCTCTTGTGCACTCCTGTAGCCGTCGAATTCGGACTGGAGTTTTCGAAGAGCCTCGTTCAAGGCCTCGACTTGCTCACCCGGCTCGATGGTGGAAAGCGGCAAGCGCTGGCTGTCGCTGAAGGAAGCTCGAAGCATAGAAGAGTCGTCTGCTACAGCTCCCCTCTGTTGAAGAATACGGCGGAACATGTCACGCTCTCTCTTGCAGCTCTCTATGACTGCCTTCATTGAGTTTGTTTCATCCGCCATGTGAGAAAGCTCTTGTTCCAGGCGCTGGACCTTGTCGTGATCCTCCTTGGCCTGGCGCTTTGCCGCGATAGCTTCGTCGCTGTCCATCTGTTCGGCCAATTGTCGAATGGTAGCGGCATTCTCTTCATTCTTTTGCTGCAGAGATTGAATGTCTTTGAAGACGACCAGTCGTTGGGTAATGAACTGGTGGGTGTCGGACATATCGGACAGGGCTTCTTCTGTGATCTCACCCCTGGACAGCTGCTGTAGGCGAATCTTTTCCTCCTCGGAGAGCTGATCCATGCCCTTCTCCATTGCGTAGATGTTGAAGACAAGCATCTGGATCTGAGTTCCCAGGTCTCGTACCTGCATGCGCAAGATTTTAGCTTCAGACTGGGCAGTCTGCAAAGCATTCTCAGCCTTTCTAGCCGCCTTCTTGGCATTATCACGATCCTCAAAGCTTTTCTGAGAGAGCTCCGACATTCGTGTAATTTCGGTTCGCAACGTCTCGTTTTCGGACTGGAGCTCCTGGAATTCGGGACCCTTGGCCTCGAGCGCGGCCATCATATCGTCAATGTCCTCGCGCAGCTTGTTGTTCTTGCGCCTTTCCTTGGCCAGCTCGTCCTTCAATTGGGAGACTTGGCCGATGGCCTGGGTGGCAGTCAGGGCAGACTTGCTGCGGATGGACCCAGGTGTGGCAAAGGGGGACGAAGGACGGCCGATGGCTGCGCCGTTTGGTCGAGGGGTTTGTGGTCGCGAAGAGGGCAGGGCAAACTCAGGTCGGGTCTGAAGCTGCTCAATCTGTGCCTCGAGTTGGGAGATCTTTTCCTCGAGCTCAGCATTGGCTTGTCGCTCCTGTTCGAGTTCGAGTCGTAGTCGGTGAATCTCGTTCTCGTAGTTGTCTTTCAGCCGTTCCTTCTCGCTCTCCAGTTCGCTCACTCTCTGCTGATGCTTCTTGCTGAGCTGGTCAGACATGTCAACAAGCCGCCTTTGATCCCCGAGTTCATGCTTGTAGCTCTCGACAGTGGTCGCGAAGGCGGCCTCCTGCTTCTGAAGTTTCACAAGTGCGTCGTCAGCCTTTGCTTGCATGGTGCTCAATCGGTCACGCAGTTGCTGCTCTCCGCGCTTGAGGGAATCGATATCGGCTTTGGCGTCCTCATTTTGTCGCTGAAGTTCGGCAATCCGTGCTCCTTTTTCCTTTCTATACTTGAGACCCTCCTCGCTCTTCGTCTTAAGCTCGGACTCAAGCCACTCGGAGTTCCTGCGGGCGAGAGTAAGCTGCTGCTGAAGCGACTCCTCACGATATTTCGCGCTGCTCAGTTGTCCCTTGGCATTCTGCTCAGCTTGCTGCAAAGAAGTGATTTCACGCGACAGTTCCGAGTTCTTTTGATGTTGCTTGGTCAGCTCCTCGGACAAGGCCTGGTCACGCTTGTTATTCGACTCGATGATGCTAAGACTCGTTCGGTTTGATGACTGTAGAGTCTCAATCTTGTCGTTAAGCGCCTTGAGCTCCGCTTCGTGCCCGGTTCCCTTGGTCTTGAGGGATTGCAACTCGTTCTCGAGAGAAAGTCGGGTTGTTTCTACTCGCAAAAATTGGGTCAGTTAGAAAGGATCTGCTATCAACAGTATGGGATGGGGATCGGGGTGGTGGTAGCTTACCCTCCTCCTTGAGCTTCTGGCGGGCTTCCTCCAAATCTTTAAGTGCCTTTTCCCTCGATTCTCGCGATGCTTGGGATCGTGACTCAGCGCCTCGCACCGCGTTTTCGAGCTCAATGTCAATCTGGAGCTTGGCGGCATACAACTCGTCGAATTCATGCGCCTTGGTCGCAACCGCCTGCAGTAGTGCTGTTACAAGGTCGAGAGTCGGCTCGGTGGCGAGACTCTGTACAACAGGCTCGTCGAGGCCAAGGTGGCCTGCGATGTAGCCAACGTCCACGTCGGCAGCAGCCATCCTGAGCAAGCTCAACTGGTCTAGAATCTCGTCATCACTCGGCTCGGCCAGGGGGAAACAAGGCGATGCGAAGGAGGTGTGCAGCCTAAAAGAAAAGCGAGATGCTCAAAATCCAAATTGCTGGGCGCCCTGGTTGGTGATGTGAAGGAATGAAGGTTGGGCTGAAATTGAAGGTGGAGGATGGAGATGAAGAAAGCGAGAAGAAGCTGACTTTGGATAAAGCTGCTTCGCGCCTGCCAAACACCAAACAATGCAAGCCTTGGGGTGATTTGGTTGGTCGTGCCTGCCAGAGAGCACAGGCCAGTCGTGCACAGACCACCTTAGCGCGCACAATTCGGTGCACAAAGCGTGCACGGACCGCGCTCACACGTTAGTTCAAATTATGATCGCTGCACAATTGAACACGCAGGTACCAGAACCTTAGTCATCATGCAGGCCACTGCGCCTACCCTATACCGTGTCTGTCTGACAATGAAGCCTCCACAATTACATGGATATCTGTTGATGCATGTTGTAACTTGAAGTCGCTTTGATCTGTATTATGTTTAATTCAATCTGTGTTGTATTCATCATTTTGCTTCTCACATTTGAGAGTATCTCAGACGCTAAGTAGACATTTTTCCAGACATAATGCTTGGGCGGTGTGACAAAACATAAAGCTTCGATCTTCTATTACTACCATAACAAAAGGGGCTGTTGCTTATTTCCTTTGACTGGAGTCAATAGACAGTAAATCCACCACCTCAGTTAGTGCTCCACTTCCTCTACCCGACATTGCATTGCTCAGGTAAAAATCTATCCAGCAGTAACCCATCATGCCAAATGTCGGGTACCTACGGCAGCCCTGTGGCTGATCTAATGGGGAGCTCGACACCGCATGGCGATTTCGGGTAGAATAGTGATAATTACTGATCAGTAACGGCCCCTGTGCTCTTAAATTGTAGAAGGGGGACAAGAAAGCTCATCACAAGGCGGCACCACATCAGACAATATACAATTTTTAAATTGATTCAATTTATACATGTGAATTTTTTATTGCCTTGCTCATCGTCATTGCCGTCGCGCAGGTTGGGCATCCATTTCATACGTCTCTACCGGCCCAGACTGCCAGCTCATGCCAGGCAGCTCCTGTACCGGCCTTCCATTACTGAACGGGGGAGGTTGGTATCCATTAACCGGGCTAGCTAGTTCCTGCGGGGCGCCGTAGGAGTAGACCGACACATTATCCCCAAGCTCAGACTTATACTGGTGTTGGGGTGCCAACTCTGAGTAGTGCTGTTGTTGCTGCCCTCCTCCAAGTTCGGGGCGTGTCGTGATCACGGCTCCCGGCTTAGTGACGCCCATCGGACCATGAGTGTTGTCTCCACCGAGCTCTGGCGTGCCATGATATTCGTAGATAGGTCGGTCGGGGGGCGAGGAACCCGGATTGTTATCCTTCTCCGCTTCCTTCTTGAGTTTCTTGCGACGGATGAACCAGCCCAATGCGCCTATCGCACCAATAGCCACAACGGCCCCGAGCACTCCAGCAGCGATGATGGCAGTTTGCGAAACTTTCGAGCCACCCTGGGTTGACGACGAGTTATTATTGTCGCTGCTCTTGTTCCCAGAATTATCTCCGCCTCCAACACTGCCGGTGCTGGAGCTCGTTTGAGTTGGGTTCGATGAAGTCGGTCCGGTACGAGATTCGATCGTGGGATATGACTCGGCGACGGATTGAGCAACGGTCGCGACGACCTTGCTCTCGGCTGCGCTGCAATAATACTCCAGGACGCTGAGAGCCGATGTAACATCTGCCGTGGCGGTGGAGCTGCAGAAGTACTTGACGGAGGAGGTTAAACTACTTGAGACCGAGCTCTTCATGCCTGATTTGATGCAGATACAAGACGCCAAGGCTTGCGGGCCAGGTGCGCAAAGGGACATTGTTTGCTATTCAACCGTTAGCAATACATAAACACTTCAGAATATTCAGCTAAGACGTACATATTCGAAAGCGCTTCCAACTGCCGTCTGTGCGCAGCCTCTTAGAGACTGGAATTGAGGAAGAGCAGAGATGTAGTAGGTCACTGTTGTCTGTTAGCGTCCCGCTGGTTTGTAGAATATCGGGGTGGCTCACTGTCTCCAGGCGGCCCTGAGGGAACAGCAAACGATGTCGTCCCGTTGTTCATGGCGCAATATTCGTGGTAGAAAGTCTGGGCGAAGCTGAGGTCCTCGGTGTTGGAGCAGTAATATTTGATCGAGCTCACCAGCGCGTTACTGACACTGGAAGTGACATGCGGTTTACTGCAAACGCATGGGGCATAGCGATCTGCATCTTTTGGGCATTTTGACATCTATTCTCACCAGTTGTCAGACCCCCTTCTCGAAAGACTCTGGTATAACCTGTGGTGTAAAGCCTACCTGCCCCATCACGGCAGCTGACAGACCCGACTGGGCGCAGGGCGCCATGTATTGCATCTCCGAAAGCTCGGTAATGTAGGCGTTGACAACGTTCGTGCTCGGCGAGGGAAACGTGATGGTGGAGTCGGGGTTACAGAACTTGGTGTATACTTGCTTCGCACTGTTGATATCATCGGTCGCCGGGCCGCCGCAGCTCGAGGTAAGGTCGGTTGTCATGGTGGCCAAGACCTTGTTGGATATAGCGGAGTTGGAGCAGACGCATGACTGGAGTTGAGTTGCCCCAGAGCAACTCGAGACCGAGGACTCGCGGTTTACTGCCCATGATAAGGCGGAGGCAGCACAAGGAGCCTACGTACGATGGTTAGATCAACAAGACTGGTGAACAATGACTGGGCGGTCAACGTACCAGTTGACTGAAGATTCCAATATCCGTTACATCTACCACATCCGCGGCCAATCCGAAAGGGAGGAAAGGCACGCAAAGCAGGACCGACAGCCTACTTAAAGACACAGGGGACGGCAACATGGCGGTACGTCGAACGGACGAACACGGCGGTTCCAGTACGAAGAGGATAGAGGCGCAAATCTTGCAGGAGACCTAGTCAAGAAGCGAGCTGGCCGAGAGAAGCGCGCACACATACCCTCTCCATCAACCTCCCACCCCATCCAGCGCCCAATTCAGCGCCGGCCTGACCCAGCGCGGCCATTGGAGAAGCAACGCCCATCCTCTATCGTTTTTCGACGCAAGTGGGGGGCCATCCAGGCACGCGCTAGACATGGCGTCTTGGCGAGGACATTATCGGCTCAAGTTATGCCCCTCAGCCGCAAATTACCCCTGACAGCTGAAAGAAAAGTGGTGGCGCGATGCATCGTGCTGAGGTGCATCGCGTGGGGCAGGCAGCGGCGTTGGTAGAGGCGAGTGATATCTCCGACGAGGTCGATGACGCCGTTTTATCGATTCGTATCGAGATGGAGCGGCGAAGGGAAAGGTTTCGGATGAGCGTCATGGAGGTTCCTAGGGAATTGACCCCACATCCCTCCACGATCGCGTGGATTTGGGTTTTGGAGATCAGTGAGAATCAGCGACAGGGCTGACCAGTGCCAAAACATCCAGAGAACCCTTGTCAGGGTCACATGACGAGCCCCAGTTCTCTCCTCTTGTCAAAAGCGTGGCCGAATCTTTGGAACAGGCTGACCCAGCACCCAAATATACTATTGGCGCTAGCCCAGGATAGAGTTAATGATTTCGATTGATTTCAGGGGCTTTTTTAAGAATTAACTCTAGAGATATACAAAAGAAGCTTGCTGCGTACCTAGGTAGGGATTGAGAAGGGCACAGGTATTGGTTGAGGCTGGAGGCCCTTTCTGAATTTGCCTACCCTATACATACATCAATCAATGAAAGAAAACCAATGTAACATGCTATGGCAGTTTTAATTGAGGGCTGGTAACGGAAATAATAAAGTCTGTTTGATTGTAGGTATACGCTTTTACAAGTAATTCAAAGTAAGTAATTACACTAGAGAATGGCGCACTCTGTGAACTATCGAGGTAATGTCTGCCACGGTACACAGCAATTTTAACCTCCCCCAAAGGGTCGGTGCTTCGGCATGAATGCATCGAACCTGCAGAAATCTATCTTTAGCTGGTTGACAGCGAAATCGGCTGCAACAAGACAAAAAAAGAGGAGAAAAGAGAAAACAAAATGACACCAATTCTATAGCCTAGGGCGTAAGGTCAGTGTTGCTGGATGAAGGGAATCTCCTCCCTGCTTGGATGTACGCAGATTGGCAGGTCTCATGAGCTGGTCACTTGACGTGCACCCACTGAGTTATGGGTTATGAGCCGTCAAAGAGCACATTAGCTCGCTCCTCCCGCAGCTCTTTGCATCGTGGCCCACCGTTTACAATCATACAAAGTGTGTGGTTGGATGCGCATCGCCGGCTTCGGTCCAGCAGTGGCCGAGGAAGACCACTACTTCTCCCCCGCAGCCCGCCTATAACGGCCGAGACAGTCTGCAATTTGTCCCTTTGCAGCGGTATCAACCAACCTGGTACTTCCCACAAGGCGTTATTCTACTGAGACCATGGCGCCTGCATCGTTTTCTGTCTCTGGAAAGACAGCCATAATCACCGGAGCTGGCTCAGGTACGACACCTCTTCAGTACCCTGTCGGGGTAACTGTGACCGAACGGCTGCTGGCCATCTACGTTTACGTTGTGTATTGACCACACTCACCAGGAATCAACTTCTCGTTTGCCAAGTTGCTTCTCTCCCGCGGATGCAATGTCACAATCGCCGACCTCAGTCTACGACCCGAGGCAGACGCCCTCATCGCCGAGTACAATGGTACCAACTCCAGAAAGCCCCGTGCCATCTTCGTCAAGACGGACGTGACCAAGTGGCCCGACCTCCATCGCATGTTTGACGAGACAGTGGCGGCATTCGGATCCTTCGACATCGTCTGCCCAGGCGCCGGCGTGTACGAGCCGCACTGGTCCAACTTCTGGCACCCCCCAGGCTCGGCCGAGAGCAAGGACCCGGTCGAGGGCAACCACTACTCGCTGCTCGACATCAACCTGACGCACCCGATCCGAGCGACGCAGATCGCGCTTTCGTACTGGCTGTTCCCTGAAAAGGCACCGCGCGTACAGGCATACACGGCCAAGGCGTCTCCTCAGAACCCCAAACGGGTGGTCCACATCTCGTCTGTCGCAGGGCAGCTCCCCGTCTTTCGCGCCCCGCTCTACGGAGCCTCCAAGTTCGCCGTGTCGGGCTTCGTGCGGTGTCTGGCGTCGCTGGACGATGCGTACGGGGTGCGTGTCAACGCTGTGGCGCCTGGTATCGTCAAGACCCCGCTGTGGACGGAGCATCCAGAGAAGCTCGTCAACCTGGACCAGAAGAACGACGGTTGGGTGACGCCCGAGGAGGTGGCCGAGGCCATGCTGGCGTGCGTGGAGCAGGATGACAATGTCGGAGGGACAATCCTGGAGGTTGGCAAGGAGCATACGAGGCGGGTGGGTGCTCTCAACGATCCTGGGCCGAATCTCACTCAGGGTTACGGCATCTGGGCCGGGAATGGTTCTGAGGGTGATGACATGGTATGGGACTGGTTGAAGAGCGGCGATGTTTGGGGGTTTAAGGGTCGAAGCAAGCTGTAGTCGGTGGATATCGCAATAGAGACTGCTCAATAGAGTTATTTGTCCACCCGAGGATTCTATGTCTGGCCATCTGCAGCTCCCAAAGTTTTTATCGGTGTCTTATCGATATCGCTGACTGATAAGCGAGCCCAAATGGTGCTAGTAAAATACATCGACACTACCAACGTGTTTCCATATCTCAACTTCCGATACGGCCATAATATTTTGAGACTTAAATTGCCAATAGATTATCAGGGGTGAGTATTCTTGTTGAAAATCAAGGTAAATCATTGTTTTAAGATTAATACCATCGATGTCACTGTTATTATGTTGCATGTAATTGATGTCGCCTCTACTGTCCCGGTTTTTCTGTCAGCCACTGCCAGCGCCCTCAACCTGCCGTAATAGTGGGGCAATAAGCAATCGGACGCCAAAAAAAAAAGTTGACTGTGAAGGTCGAGAATCACATCATGCCTTACTAGACCCTTGTCTCAAAGCGAAGTTTTATTACCACAGACCGGATAGCTTCCCATTTCCTTCACTCGAGCCAATCAAATGGGACCGCAATTGAAGAAGCGCAAGCTTCATTCCACCCCGACCGACCGCGTCACGAAGCGATCCAAGCCCTCCGCCGCCGCATCCAAATCGAAGCGCAAGGCCGTCGACGCTGCTGCCCTCGCGTGGGAGGCTGTCGATACCGAAGAGTTTGGCGGTCTCCAGGTCATCGAGGGCGTTGAGGTCGTCAAGCAAGGCAACAAGGTCCAGTTCCTAGTCTCCGAAAGCCAGCAGAACCCCGAGCATCGCGAGGCCAAGAACTACGATGAGGACGGGTCGTTTGAGGGGTTTGGGGATGACCCTGCTGAGGGCCGGGATCTCCCCAAGGGCAAAGATGGGGCTTGTGAGGCTGGGCTGGAGGCTGAGAGGCCTGGTAAGGACGGCAAGGGGGACAAACAAAAGCAAAAGCAGAAGCAGAAGCAGCCGAAGCAAAACAAGCAGCAGCTGGCAGACGCCAAGCTGGCGCCGAACAACTCGAAAAAGTCCTCTGCACAGGGTAACGCCTTCCAGGCCCTGGCAGATGACGACGCCCAAGAAGAAGAAGGCCTCGACATGGCTGCCTGGGTGGCGCTGAACCTGTCGCCCCAGATGCTCTCTGCCATTGCCAAGCTCAAATTTGCAAAGCCCACACTGATCCAGACCAAAACCATCCCTGACATTTTGGCCGGTGAGGATGTTATCGGAAAGGCCCAGACAGGTTCCGGAAAGACGCTGGCTTTTGGTATCCCCATCGTGGAGCGGTGGTTAGAAGAGCACGAGAAGCGACAAGACGAGCTAGACGAAAGTGACGACAATGCGGACGAAGACGAAAGCGCAGACGATGCCGAAGACGATGAGGACAGCGATGCGAACGGACGAAAGAAACAAAAGACCCCGATAGCGCTGGTCCTGAGTCCAACACGAGAATTGGCCAAGCAGCTTGGAGACCATCTCAAGGCCTTATGCGATGGCCTCCCCTCTGCCCCATACATCTGTGTCATCACCGGTGGCCTCAGCATCCAGAAGCAGCAGCGCCAGCTTGCCAAAGCCGATATTGTCATCGGAACACCTGGTCGTCTCTGGGAGGTCCTCGAGGGAGATGCAAAGCTCCAGGAGTCTTTCACGAAGATCAGTTTCCTTGTCGTCGATGAGGCTGATCGATTGCTCAAAGCTGGGCAATTCAAGGAAGCGGAAGACATCCTTGGAGCTCTGGATCGAAAGGATCCAGAGGAGGAGGAAGAGAGCGATGATGATGATGAGGATCTCTCCCCTAGACAGACATTGGTCTTCTCGGCTACCTTCGATAAGGATCTTCAGACTAAGCTAGCTGGCACTGGTCGAAAGCACAAGGGTGATGAAGACAAGATGGCCTATCTGATGAAGCGCCTCAACTTCCGGAGGGAAGCCAAGTTCATCGACGCCAACCCTGTACGACAGATGGCCGAGGGGCTTAAGGAGGGTCTGATTGAATGCGGCGCAATGGATAAGGTACGTTTCCCATTCCCAACATATATTCCTCGCTCAAGGTCAGCTTTCTAATTCTATTATACAGGACCTCTACCTCTACACCGTCCTGCTCCTCAACCCTAAGCAGCGCACCGTAGTATTCACAAACTCCATATCCGCCGTTCGCCGAATCACCCCCTTCCTCACCAACCTCGCCGTCAACGCCCTCCCCCTCCACTCTCAGATGGCCCAGAAGGCCCGCCTCCGCTCTCTCGAACGATTCACCGCCGCCGCCAAGGCCTCCGTTCTCATCGCCACCGACGTCGCCGCCCGCGGCCTCGACATCCCCGAGGTCGACATGGTCCTGCACTACCACGTGCCCCGCGCCGCAGACACCTATGTCCACCGCTCCGGCCGTACCGCCAGAGGCGAGCGGAGCGGCGTCAGCGTCCTCCTTTGCTCCCCCGACGAGGTCATACCCACGCGCCGCCTCGCCGCCAAGGTGCACGCCGAGGCCTCGAACAAGAAGGAGCACTTAATCCAGACCCTGCCCATCGACCGGAGGATCGCGTCTCGGCTGAAGCCCCGGACAACTCTGGCTAAGACGCTGGCAGATGCGGCGCTGGCCAAGGAGAAGAGCAACAGTGACGACTCGTTCATGCGCAACGCTGCTGAGGAACTGGGCGTCGAGTATCACTCAGACGACGAGGAGCTGGGCCGGGGTGGGCGTGGAGGAGGAAGGAAGCGCAAGGAGAAGGCGGCGCGGGAGATGAGCAAGGCGGAGATGGGGGCGCTGAGGGCACAGTTGAAGCATGAGCTCACGCAGAGGGTGAACTTGGGCGTGAGCGAGAGGTATATCACGGGCGGAAGAGTGGATGTGGCCGCTCTTCTCAAGGAACGGGAAAAGGGCACGCAGCTTGGTGTGTTCTTGGGAGGAGATGCGGCTGGCCTCGGATTTGATCTATAAACTACGTAAAATGAAGGATGGGATTCCTTCAAAGAAAACATTCATCAAACATTACATCATGACATCGTTGCCCTTGTCCGCCCATAACCGTTGCCGTATTTTAACAGTCCTTTAACTCCTTTGTTGATCGGCATCATTAATGACCAAGCTCCTCCTCCTTTATGGTGTGTCCGCCGTTAGTTGAAATCAAACCGTCTTCATCCCATTCCTTGTCCATGAGCATTCGGTAATACGCCTCTTTCCGTATTGTAGAAGCATTGGGGCTTATTGTAGATACGAATGATTTGTTGGTCTGCTGAGAGTCTGGCCCTTCTTCAGCCTCATCCGTAGTTCCGGTCTCGTTACATTCCTCCTCCCAGAGCCTTCGGGCACGCGCCTCTTTCCATAGTGTAGAATCCTCAAATCGACGCTTTACGCCATGTGTACCACGAGTAGGAGCTGAGCAAGGGGAAGACACATCGTCCCCAACACTAGGTGTAGCATATTTCTTCTCTGGGTAATTCGGCTCTGTGTCCGTTTCAACATTGCGAAATGGAGGCGAAGACGGTGGTGGGGCTCCAGAACGACGTGGGTTGATGGAGGCTGGCGGTGATTCCGTCCTTGGACGTGAGTAATCTGTCTCCTGCGAGTTCTTATTGCTGGAGGGGTTCATTACTGGCGGCCTGGCTTGTCGCAAGATATCCATCTTGAGATCATGGGCATAGGTTGTCCCGGAACAGTGCTCTCCAAAGAGAGATTTGATTGTCACATCTATTTACTTTGTCAGTTTTCGCGAGCATAGTTACTGGTAAGATGGGTTGGAATACCGTCTTTAAGCCATTCATCGATATTAACGGTGCAAGGCCAGACATCCCGTGGTTTGAAAGCAGCCACGAGAAGACAAAGTTCGTGGTAGGAGGAATGTCGAGAGTATGGAAAACGAACAACTCTGGGTAGAAAGGTTTCGGCTCTCTGGTCCATATCTGCACCCGTCTTTGACACATCAGTAGTGGCAGGTGCGAGCTGCTTGGCGATTGCCTGGATGACCTTGTCGATGGTGGGTGAAGAGGTCTGTTCCTCTGTGGTTGCTTGGAGATCGAGTGTTAAGCTACGCCCACTCAAGGCAACTTTGCTTAGAAAGTCTCCCATTTTATCTGCATCTATCTCACTCAAGTTGAGCAAGGTGTGAATCCTAGAAAGAAGGTCAGTATTGATAGGTGAAGAATTTACTGAGGGAAGCATTTGGCTTACTTCTCTTGCAAATTTCGCAAATCATCTGCAGACAAGGCGTCCAGCTCGTTCTCACGCTCCAAATCCTCACCTCCACCACCAATCCCGGCCTCAATCATCTCAGCGCCGGTCGGCATGCGAGCAATGATGGGTTGAATTCTGACAACAGAAGTTGCCTTCGCTGTGGAACACATATTCCCTTTCTCGCAACTATGGACTCGAACATTCTCGGCAGTGGTGAGGCAGCCGGGAAGTGGCGAGTTCCCACACATGTGACCTACTAATGCTGGTGCTTCTGGTGACAAGTGGGAGAAGGTATTCGGTGATTTCCCTGCGCCATTGGCCTTTAACGACTTGTATATTCTCATCTTGTAATCATCTACATGGATCTGTGGTGAAAATCAGTGAAGCTGCACTGTGAGAAAAGCAAGAGTCTCTAGCCATACCGCAGTTTTCAGGCTTTTTGCCAAGGCAACCCATACATCTTCATAGCCGTAGGTCCATGCTTGGAAATGGAATATGGTATCATCCGGGTAGCGGGAGACCTTTGCAAGAAGCTCCACGATGCCCTCGGCCTTGGTAGGAAATCGGACGTCGTCGATAAATGATGTGTCAAGATATATCTTGTCAAGAGTCTTCGAGCCGAGAGTATACTCTAGGATAGAGGGATTCCGCTGAACCGAATTGACGAACCATGGCTCGCTTCGAATATCTCCGGTATACAATATTGCTTTTCCATCACCTTCAATTACTACATGTCATCGGACGAAAATTAGTCACGCCGGCGGTAAAAGCCTCGTCAGAATCACATACGGAACATCACCGACCCAGGACAATGGTTTGCGTCCAATAGTGTCACTTGGATTTGATGGCCGGGCTGGAGCTCGATGCATGTTGGAGTGTCTAGTGGCAAGGGTTTCTACATAGAACATCGGCCGACTTAGTGAGAAGATGCCCAATTGAGCGCGAGCAGTCAGAAAGGGCAGGTAGTGTTTGCCTTACCAGGACTTTGTGGAGATGCTTGTACGTCTGCTGCCGGGTCTCGAGGATTCCCAGCGCATAATTAATGCGGCAAGGATATCTCTCGAGCCGGAGTAGTATCGCACGTGTCGCGGCTGAGCAGTAGACACTTCGCGGCTGGTGGATTAGCACTGAGGGATCGAGAACGAGGTTGGCGGGAGATGTCCTCTGGGACACTCACAACGGTGACCGGAGGGTCTCGAGCCCGGCCAGATGATCGCTGTGGACGTGACTGAGGAAGCATGCCAGCGGTGGCCGAAGGTGTGAGTGGGAGCGGAAGTGGTCGACTGCAGAGGCTAATTAACGGCATGTTCGCTATGGTGAGGATGATGAGCAGAGAATGAGGGAAGAGCTCACTTCTGATGTCCGGGAATTCGGCTACGAGGCCGTCAAATGTGGACATGGCCGCTGATCGGGAAGCTCCAGGCAGGTCAGCTCACGTTATTCTTGCGGAAGGCTGCCTTCATCGAGAACTCGGAGAGAGCGTGAGGTGGGGTATCAGGCAAGTAGAAAGCAGCGACAGTGGCCAGCAAGAGGTGACCTTCTGTGAGCTGTCCGAATCCCCTCTGTGTCACGGAATCGTGATCCAGGGCTGTGGATTCGGGCTCCAATTGCAAGGGATGATCGACAGGCACTTGGGAGGAGACGGAGTCGTTTCCAGGATTAAAGCGTGGGACGTTTGCTAGAGGAGAAAGGCGAGAACTGGGTGAGGCAGCAGTCAGTGTGAATACAGTATAAGCACAGTATGAGCATATGTGAATTAGGTGTAATTTTACAGTGTCAATTAAGAAACAACTACACTGTGTCTATTATCTAGGGTAGGCGTGAGTTGCAAGGCTGAATGAAGACCTGATCTGAAATCCATCTCCAACAATTCCATCAACAGGCACAGTGATGAAGGCCTATCGCAGCAGCAAATCAGTTCTCTCGTCGCTTCGCCCCTGCTTATTGAGATGTCTCACTCTGACGACCCTCCCCGTCCACCGTCTGCCGTCCATTCAGTCAGCGTGAGCCCTTTGTCTCGCCCGCTGTTCCGAGCTGCAGCACCAATCCCCGCCTCTTTATTGCAGCTTGTATGATTGCAGGCGCGCTGAATGGCGGCATGCGACGATGGGCCCTGGTCAAGTTCGGCGCTGGCCCGTTTGAGAGGGATCAGACCGAATGCTGCAATCTGTCCATTCTCAGATCTGCATCAGCAAACGCGCTTGCGAGTGAGCGAGTTTCAATGCGATCGAATACGGTGGTCTAATCATCTCTGTACCCTCGGCGCCCGCAGGACCCCAGGACCCGTCACCATGCAGGCCGAGATGACATATGACGTCTTCGTCGTCTTCCGCAGTGTCCCAGGGCCATGGTCAAACACATCATGTCGAGCTCACAAGGCACCTCGCTCTTGGGCTTGCACCGAGTCACGCCAGATTGCTGATACGGAAGTTACCAATATCCTTTCTCGCGCCACCGGAAAACATTGGCCAGTCAGACGGCCAATATTTGAACAGGAGCTCGACGTTGCATTTCCTGTTGACCCCTGGCATGCCCGTCAACTCCCGTGTCAAATTCCCAGGGCTTATTCAATTTAGGCCCCCCGACATCCAGGCACCGTACAAGCATTCCAAAGATCTTCAGTCGCGGTTAATTGCGAGCCACCCGTTGTTTTACAAATTCCCATGGCGTTAGTGGAGGAGATCCGTGCTATGCCAGAGGAATTCCGGAGCGCAGGCCCGCGCTCGGTCAGAGCCCTGCTTCATCCTCCTGCGGGGACGCGCCTCCGGTGCCAAATGAGGAATTTCCCCAACTTCTCTCCAGAGACCCCCACGAGCCAACTGAATGAGTCAGGGCCTGGGTGTTACAGGATGACTTCCAATTCTCGGAACCTTCACCGCCGCCTGGGGAGCAATGGGTCGATTGTATCAAGGTGGATGATGATGAGAGGACGGAATTTCACCGTAATCCGGAACCCATCCCATTCGTTGCTCACAGGAAGCAAGGCCCGCCCTGTGTCTCACAACCGACTGCCCCTCGTTCGTATTGGTTTCTACCAATGGAGTTGGCGTACTGCTGCATCTTGTACCTGTGGCATCGTGAAATAAAGGATCGTCTTATCTTTACATGGGCCGATATCCCTGTGGGAGCACTGCAAGTTTGAACGATGTCTTCGGATCAATGTGCTGGAGCACTATCCCGACGTTCCCGTTGACAACTGAGCCATTCCAGTCCCGGAGGGGTCTTGGCAGCTATGAAATCCTATATATGAGTGCCGGTCTCATTCAACATCGCCTCAGAACTGTCTAGCATATGGTGCCTTGAGCCTTTTTGAGAGCATCATTCACAATGCGGTCTCTAGGAACTTCCTCGCTTCTCCTGGCTTTGGCTTCTTGTGAGTGGCTCCTCAGCTCCAAGAATTCTTTGCTTTACTAACTGAACATAGTCTCGCAGAATGTCCTGGGTCAAAGGGCACCTTCCACGTATACAGACTCGGCCTCGGGCATTGTATTCGATACCTGGACAGAAAGCGGGTTGACATTTGGATTCGCTCTACCCACAGATGCCCTTCAAACTGATGCAAGCGAATATATTGGTTATCTGGTCCGTACCATCTTTAAATCTTTCCCTCTGTTGAGAGATCACCAGGTAGAGCTGACATTTAGTAGAGATGTGATACAGCAACCAAGGGGACTGGGTATTGTGCTCTCTCTCTAGGAGGTTCCATGACCAACAAGTTACTTCTCACCACCTACCCATACGAGGATGAGGTGCTCACTTCTTTCCAGTGGGCGACTGGGTATAGGCCTCCTGGGTTCTATGCTGGCGATGCGCAATTGACGCAAATATCGTCCAAGATAGAAGATGGTTACTTCGAGATTCTGTACCGATGCCAGAACTGCTTGAAGTGGAATCACAATGGCAGCCAAGGTAGTCTCTCAACAACAGCCAGCACCTTTTTGGTAGGCTGGGCCATCCACAGTGTGACGCCAACGGGTGCGAGGTGCCCTACCAGCATCTCGGCAGGGCAGCACAACAGTGCTGGAACCATTACTGGCACATTTTCCTCGAACAGTGCCAGCGAGAAGTACCAGGAATGGACTTCTCTCGCCGACAAGGTCGTTCCTGGTCATTGCGATGACACTCCATCTACCACATCTTCCATCCCAGGCCCAACTGGCACTCCCGTTCCTACTGATGCCGTATATGACTACGTCGTTATTGGAAGTGGTGCTGGTGGGCTTCCTGCCGCTGATAGACTCAGCGAGGCTGGCAAGAAGGTCCTCCTTATCGAGAAGGGACCTCCGTCAACAGGCCAGTGGGGTGGCCCAGCCAAGTCTGCTTGGAAGCCCGACTGGCTCGCGGGCACAGACCTGACCCGGTTTGATGTTCCAGGCCTCTGCAACCAGATCTGGGTGGACTCTGATGGCATTGCCTGCCGCGACACTGACCAGATGGCCGGCTGCCTTCTCGGTGGCGGCACTGCGGTGAATGCTGGATTGTGGTGGAAACCTTCTGCTGAGGATTGGGACTACAATTTCCCTGACGGCTGGAAATCATCTGACATGTCTGGAGCTGTTGAGCGTGCCTTCACAAAGATCCCCGGCACAAGAAGATCATCGCAAGATGGAATCCGTTATTATGACGAAGGTTACAAGGTTCTTTCTGAGGGTGTCAAATCCTCGGGCTGGTCCGAGTTCAATCCGTTTACCGAGCCAGAGAAGAAGAACAAAACATACACCGACGCTGCCTTCATGTTTATTAACGGCCAGCGAGGTGGTGCTCTGGCGACATACTTAGCCAGCGCCTCCGAGCGCGAAAACTTCGACCTTTGGACCGCCACGCAGGTCAAGAGAATTGTTCGCTCGGGTGGACATGCCACAGGAATTGAGGTCGAGCCTTACGAGGGCAACGGCTATGAGGGCACAGTCCAGTTGACGCCAGGGACTGGCCGAGTCATTGTCTCAGCAGGCGCCTTTGGTAGCGCCAGGCTTCTCATGAGAAGTAAGTTGAAATATGGGAGTTGAGTTTAAGAGAACAGGTTGGCTGATCATTACAGGTGGCATTGGCCCTCAGGACCAGCTGGAGATTGTCGCCAACTCGACCACCGACGGTCCGGTATTCATCTCTGATGATGAGTGGATTCTGCTTCCCGTTGGCCATAACCTCGAAGACCACACCAACGTAAGTTTTCATTTAATCAAGTCATTGGAAGATGTTAACGTGATGTAGACGGACACGGTTGTCAGCCACCCCAGCGTTAGATTCTATGATTTTTATGCCGCTTACACTGACCCCATCGAGAGTGATGCGCAAGCCTACCTCGGTGAGAGCATTATTTGCAGTCAATTATCTATTGCGTCCAATGGCTAATTTTATGTAGATTCCCGGTCTGGAATTTTGGCACAGGCCGCCCCCAATATCGGCCCTGTGATGTACGACGAAATCTCGGGAGCAGATGGCATCGTTCGTTCATTGCAGTGGACCTCGCGTGTCGAAGCAAGCTTCAACATTGAGGATGAATGTATGTGGAACGAGGCCTTACAAATTTAAGAAAGATAATCCGACTGATGAACGAACAGATGCTATCACCATGAGCCAGTATCTTGGTCGTGGGTCCAAGTCACGAGGTAGAATGACGCTCGCTGCCGACCTTAGCACGGTTGTCAATGAGCCCCCATACCTCCATGACCCAGAGGACATCGAAGCGATCATCACGGGCCTTGATAACATGCGTGAGGCGCTCTCTGGTGTCGAGGGCCTGACATGGCTAGCACCTGCTGCCAACCAAACCTCTCGGGAATATGTCAATGCTGTAAGTGCTGGCTTATGCTTCCTCTGTCTCACCCCCATCTCGTGGGCTTTTTACCCGGCTAACCCTCAATTAGCTGTCAAAAACATCTGGGCGTGGTGCCAATCACTGGATTGGAACCAACAAACTCGGAACTGAAGATGGACGTAAAGGTGGCGACGCGGTTGTTGACCTCAATACCAAAGTTTGGGGAACCGACAACATCTTTGTTGTCGATGCTTCCGTCATTCCAGGCATGGTCACACCCAACATCCAGTCCTATATTGTGTCTGTTTCTGAGAAGGCAACGGAGAGGATTCTGGCGCTTGAACCTGCTTCTGGTGGCTCAGAGGGCGCGCAGTGCGGTGGCCTCGAGTGGAACGGAAGCCATTACTGTCAGGAAGGCCTGACATGCACTCGCCAGGACGCATCCATTTCAAAATGTCAGTAGACCAAGCATTATTTTTATGCAACCCTGTAGTACGTGGCTTGATCTCGTTAGAAGGAAGACTGAATTGAATGCGCGCTGGTGTCGGCGGAAGGAGACAAACCACGATGAATCCCTCTTTACGCTTGCTAGTGATGTATTCATTCTTGATTAATTATTCACTCTAGACAATTGCCAATATTGAAAATGTGCTGCTATGCCACCCTCAGCCGTACTGTACACCCGGCCTCACAAGTCCCATCAAAGGATGCGCCTCCATATCCTCCCCAACCCCCAAGGCGCTCGCGACATCTTCCTTCAGTACCATCTCCAACTTCCCCTGATTGTCCAAGTCTCGGACTACAATAGGAATGGCCCAAGTTTCGGCACTGCCAACTCCTGCACCAATGTTACGCATCCTTGATTCCGGTGGCGGCCTGGAACGCATCGCGAGCGTCACAAGCTCGCCCCAACTCTCCCACCGCGAGCTGAACCACGGCCTCGGGGTGAAGAAGAGGAGGCAATGATGGATTACCACAATGAAAACATGTATACCAAGGATGGACATGGAGAGAGGCAAGACGAATCCCCCGCCGAGGAAGTAACCGTACAGGTGCGAGGAAAACGCGAAGTCAAGGACCTGGTCGTCGGCGCCTGGAGCTGTATTGGAGTCGGTCCCTTCAGCGTCCTCGTCCCATAGACTCCATCCCTTCAGGTCGGTAAGAGCGTCTACAAAGTAGATGGAGAGCATCTCTGGTAGGAAAGTGGCGCGGACGGTGGAGGTGCTGCCAGCTTTGCTGAGGAATCTCATGGCACCCTCGTAGATTTGAATGTATGCCTGGTTTTCTGTTGCGTTATTGTTTCCACTTACGGTCGCATTTTGTGCGCCTATCCGGTCTAGCCAGCCACTGCTCATCTGGATCACATTCTCAGATGAGGATGTCTTTCTCATGTGGCTTGAGATATTTTTCTTGTCGATGCCCAAGTCTGTCTGTGCACCAACTGCCTGTCCTGTGTTGACCCAAATGTCTGCCTCCATCCACCGAGCTTGGGTTAGACAGAGGTTATAGACCAAAGTGCCGTTCGTAGGTCCTGATTCCACCTTCTGTTGTCCTGCGAGTAACATTGATGCACTCAACGGTTTGTCGATACGATCTTGGAGGTCAAGAGCGGCGTAATGGGATTTGACGTCCTCGCCACGGAATGATGCCAGTGATTCTTCAGTTAGGTCAAGTGTTAAGCTGAAACCGCCAAAGGCATCGTCGTCAATCCACTTAAATGCCAGAGAATCATTGTTCGACCCCTCCGTCTCTGGCTCCCTGCAGCTGACGACAACCACAGGTTGCTTCCACTTTTGTTCCTCAGAATCCTTGATCTTGGCTTCGATCTTGAAGTCGCGATCGGGGTAGGCCGACACTTCGGCGCCAGCCCGTGAAAGGACATAGGATATGCCATACATCGGCCCCGTCGCCCAGGCTGTTTGGGTTTCAAATCCCTCAAATGAAGAGTACTCGATTGGCCGGAACGGAGCCCATCGGCCCAGCCGGGTCACTGGGATGCTTGTTTGCGAGCGAGTGTTGCCGGGAAGCAGCGTGATCGAGGCCCAGAAATTCTGCATCATGGGACTGACATCGAAACACCCAGTCTCTTCACCGAGTGCAAGTGCAGACAGACAGTCGCCGGAACCAAGAGGCGCATCTTCCTCGCCGCTCCCAAGAGTCATTTTATATATACTGTTGTTCAAGTACAGAGTTCCCAAATCAGCCCCGAAATGCGTCAGATTTAGACTGGAGGCGATCTGATCTGAAGAAGTGGTAATCTTGACAGGCTGCCAAAATTCTCGGGGGATCATCGTGACTGCCGACGTTGGAGCTGCACCGATTCCGATGAGTGTGAGCAAGATTATCGCAGCGACGCTGATGAAATGCGATACTTTGTTGCTGACTGGATAGACGACCGTGCCCCAGAACTCCCAGCTGAATAAATAGAGTAAAGGAGCAGGCAGATGATGCGCCGAGGAGAGGAAGCCTAGGGGGACTCCTTCCTGGCCCAAGAGGCCCCATCGAACACGGTGAAGAAGAATGTCGCTCAGCGAGACGACGATCAACCCTTCGTGCGCCTTGGCTGCGAACTGAAGTATGCCGAGGACCTCGGAGCCTGGTCCAGGAGGTTTCCATGTCACCTCACGTAGATAGAGACAGAAGAGACTGATGGTGACGGCGATTGAAGGGAGGTGAAATAAGAGGAAGTTCACCAGACCTGCGTGCCTCTTGTCGCTCCATACTTCCTTCTTTCCTTCCTTCCTGAACGTGCCGCTTCGTGATATTTCGGGCGAAGGGGAGCACGGTTTGCCCTCTATTGGGACTGACAAGGTAAGTTTGGGGCCTCTGAGCCCATGGAGCATTCAGCGAAGCTCGAACTTACCTTGATCATACCGGTGATTAGAGTGATTAGAGTCATTGGTATTCATATGGAAGCCGGGTGCGATTGACCCTGAGTTGGAATGAAACGATGTATGATGTTCAGGTCTCTCAACCGCTTCAAAATACTGAACGAGAGTGGCCATCAGGTTAGCAGCAGGCATACTGGTTTTACATTGGATCTCTTTCAAAATGCGGGATACGTACTTTGTCTACGGTCGGAGGATGCCCGTTGAGCCTTTCAAACTCGAAGTTGCTATTGGGATGGCTCATTGCGACCGATTCCCCAGTTCAGGAACATGTCGGTGATGTGGAGGCAAGGCCGGGAGACAACATTTTTATATTTTGTTTCTTTATTAAACAACTTCAGTTCTATATATGGATCGTCCAAATAATGCCTGAATAGCTATTTTAGATTGCGACCGCTACGTAGTTGGCAACGAATAGCAGGCAAACAACTGTCTGATGGCAGCGCGGTGATTCCTCAAAGGGGATACAAAGTTGCGAGGACCCCATATTTCTGACGGCTGAAAGCCCAAGATGAGGACTATGTCAGCCCCTAATGGCACCGATGAGTTAGCCAGGGGCAATTTTGTATCTCTCTTGGCGCTTACTCGTGCTAGAATGGTACTGAACCGGGCATGATTCCCCGATCTGGCTGGTTTACGAGCGGAATCCTAGGCAGTATCGCCATGCATAAAAGAACGACGGCCATAGACATCGAGTCATTGCATCTTGTTAGAAACTTTGATGATGGTCAAGTCTTGGAACTTAAATTATTCGTCATCGGTATGAGAAATTCGCATGATAGTTGTTTCTGGTTTGCCGGTAGTATTTAGAATCGTGCCCTGCTCTGGCTTAATTTCAGGACGTATTAGTCGACTGTCTTTCTATTCCGTGTTCCACTGATATGAAAGAGGGTTGATTGGAAGCGCATGACATATGATTGGTACATTAGAGAAGCGTCTCATCAAGGTTGTTCCAGCCCTCTGGTCATGTGTGAGATCCGTTTATCTTTAGCGCTTGAATATGAGACTGTCTTTGTTGGCGGAGAATGATGACTTCTTGTTAAGTAGACGAGCAACAAGACAATTTCGGGTTGGATTCTGGATGAAACAAGTTGGACTTCTTTCTTTCTTCAATTGCAACTTATTTCTGTAATTGGGGCATTGGCCACATGTACGCATTCATTTTCATCTGTCTGTCAATAGTCAATTAGGGCCACCAATGAGCCGCTATCATAAAGACTTCATTGCTAAAGCCCCTGTGACATGTTTGGAGCGACTTTCGACCGATGACGTAGGATGGTATACGTGTCCTTCAGAGTAATCAGCTTACGGAGAACTGTCTCTCTTTGTGTATTATCTGGCCAGGTGACAGTCAACGGCAATCAGCCAAGGGACGGATTATGATGGTCTCACAATTTGGATGACTTTCGGTATGTTTAGGATTTAGCTTTGACTCAGAAAGCCGTTCTCTCAGTTGCTAGTACGCAGAAATTGACTCGGCGCATAATTAGTTTCTCTTCTAGTTGGGGGTGTAAGTGTGAGCTTAAATGCTAGGTGAAGATAATTCGCTATGGAGGCATTGGAATCAGGGAGCTTTAGCGGCAAAAAGAGACACAAGTGCCGTTTGCCGGGTCTACGGTGTTCGAGGCACCTCCGTTGGAATGCGCCAAGAACCATAAGATCTCAGATGATCGGGCAACTTGAACTGCGGTCCATGGAAGGTCATCGTATGAAGCCAGATCAACGTAATATAGCCCTTTCTGGACAATCCTTTGCCCACCAGCTGAGTAATATATCCAGTGATATATCGACAACATGGCGATATCTGCAGCGTCTAGCTGTTTTGTCCGGTGCTGGCCTCACATACAGCTGGATCTTTAGTCCTTAAGTTGGCAATTATTGCTGTGATTTAGCGCCTGAGCCCTTCCACCTCACCTGAGCCAAGTGGGAATGAGCTGAAACGATCTCCATACGATGGCGGATTTTGGCCAGTAATGTTGGTTTAAATGCAGTAAACGTGGGACATATCTCGGTATGCCGAAAGTATCCCACTCTATCTAGCCTCTTGGGGAATTATTTGCGCTTCATTGGAGCTGAACTTCTCTTTAGGGCATCTTCAGGTGCCTTAAACTCGGCCCGTTGTGGTCCCATGTGACAGCCACTACTAATGACGCTGCATACATGTAATGTTTTGAATCTTTGATGTTAAACAAGTGCCGGTGGCGTCGGTACAAGGGAATAAGACCCTGGACCGATCGCCTTGAGCATTCCGCCATGTATTTAGATCCTGGACCACCCTGCTTGAACCTGTCCTGTAAAGGGGCTGGTAATGGTTAACCCTGGGCCTTTCTGACTTAGCTGTAGCCAGCATCATGTCACTCCCTCCACCACCTGGCAGCATTGGCCAGCGGCTAATTCCCTCTCTCATCGATGAGATTGCCGAATCAGATCCCGGGCGGGTCTTCTACTCCATTACCAGAACGAACAACCCTGCTGATGGATTCCGGAACATCACTGCCAAGCAGTTCGCCAGAGCCGTCGACCGCTGCGCATGGCATATCAAGGACAGACTGGGGCAGGGAGAAGGATTTCCAACACTCACGTACATGGGACCGCAGGATCTTGTCTATGGCATCATAATTATAGCCTCTGTTAAGGCCGGCTACAAAATGCTGCTCAACTCTCCGCGAAACACTCTGGAAGCTCATTTGCATTTGTTTGAGAAAACTGACTGCAACATTTTCCTCCACCCTCCAGACTTTGTATTGCCGGCAGTGAGGCAAATTCTAGAGGCAAGACCGATGAAGGAAGTAGAGATCCCTTTATTGGAACACTGGCTGCAGGATGGCCCTCATGAGCCGTACCCTTACAACAAATCTTTTGCCGAGGCGAGGCTGGAACCTTTTGTTGTGATGCACACATCCGGCTCCACGGGTCTCCCAAAGGCTATCATCATGACTCATGGGACGAATTCTCCTCTGGATGCTTTCGCGTCTCTCCCTTCCCTCGGATTAGCAGATACTTTCCCTGTTCTATGCAGGGGAACTCGAGTATACTCAGCCTTTCCGCTATTCCATAGTGCCGGAGTATGTCTCCTTCTCCCCGCATCCATCTATGCTGGCTTCACAGTCGTTCTTGGGCCGTTTCCGCCTTCTGCTGAGACTGCGAATGCCATGCATGTACACGCAAACGTACAACATAGTCTTATACCTCCGACCGTCATCTCCGACCTCACAAAAACACCCGAATACCTCGACAACCTGGCTCGCCTCGAACAAATTGCTTACGGTGGCGGGCCATGCTCAGCTTCTGTCTCGGAACTCGTCTCTACCAAAACCAGGATACAAAACACTCTTGGATCGACGGAAAGTGGTATGCATCCTGTCGAGCGCTGTCAAGATCCTGCGTCTATGAAAACGAGTCCCGTGTTAGGCCACGAATACCGACACTTCTCTGGAGAGTTATACGAGCAGGTCATCGTGCGAAAGCCAGAACTCGATTTGTACCAGGGCGTGTTCTGTACGTTTCCGGAGTTGCAGGAATGGCCCATGAAGGATCTGTATTCGAAACATCCAACAAATGAAGGGGAATGGATACATAGAGGGCGAGCTGACGATATTGTCGTGTTTTCCACGGGGGAGAAATTGAATCCAATCGATATGGAGGACATCATCAAAGAAAATCCTCTCGTGAGCGCAGCACTCATTGGAGGTCAGTGTCGATTTCAATCATATCTGCTTGTTGAGCTCTCGCAACAACCGGAATCCAAGGAGGATAGGGACCAGAGATTTGAGTCAATATGGGATTCCGTTAAGCGTGCGAATCAGATTAGCCCATCCCATGCTAAGATTCACAAAGACATGGTCCTTTTTACGACTCCAGAGAGGCCAATGCTACGAGCTGGCAAGGGCACAGTTCAAAGGCAACTGACACTGGACATGTATTCGTCGGAAATCGATAACCTGTATAGCGAAAATAATGGACAATCCTTGCGCCAGACAGAAAATTGCAAGGATCAGAGCTTGGAAAATGCCATCGAAGAAATTGTGGCACAATCGACCGAGATAAATGTTGCTACATTGACCCCCGAAACTGATCTTTTCTCTCATGGATTGGACTCACTGCAAGTTAGTGTAATCGCGAAGAAAATCAATCAACTTCTAGCAAACAAGGGGAAGCCTCTCGCCTTCGATACGAAAACCATTTATAGAAACCCCTCGCTTCAAGCATTAGTGGCTTCAGTGTCCACTGTCCTCAACGGAGAAGAATCCAGCCTCGAGGCACCCCAGATTTCAATGCAGGAAATATTCGACAAATTTGCAGAAGACATCCCGATTTCTGCGAGGGATGCACATGAAACCACGCCGGGAAGCTTTGTCTTTTTACTGACCGGGTCCACCGGCTCTCTGGGTTCGTATATCCTGGACGGATTACAGCGCAAGCCAGAAGTCAGGCATATTTATATCCTCAACCGAGGACCTGGAAGTTTAGACCGACAAGAAAGATCACTGAAAGCGAAGGGTCTTCATTCCCTGACAAAAAAAGGTGACTTGTCTGGAGGTTGATTTGTCTCTTCGTCATTTTGGTCTTGAACCACCGACGTACAAAGAGCTCATACGAAATGTCACGCATATTGTCCACAACGCCTGGAGAGTTAATTTCAATCTTTCATTGGAGTCTTTCGCAGGACAGATCGCTGGTGTCAGGCGCTTGATTGAATTTTCTGTTCAATCACGACATGCGGCACGAATTCTTTTCGTCTCAAGCTTGAGTACAGTATCCGGCCTCTCCGGACGTGTTCCTGAGGAGCTATATACCGAATGGCATACGCCACAAGACATGGGGTACGCGAGATCAAAATTCGTCTCTGAACTACTCCTGGATAGGGCCGCCAAAGAATCAGGGATACCGGCTGTCATTTGTCGTGTCGGCCAGATTGCTGGCCCCACGACATCGGACGGGATCTGGCCTAAGCAGGAGTGGGTTCCCAGTTTGATTGCCAGCTCAAAGTACTTGGGAAAGTTGCCCGAAAGCCTCGGAGAAATGGAAGTGATTGAATGGATTCCCGTGGATATACTTGCTCAAGGGATTATTGAGCTCGCCACCGCCAGGACGGATGGTTTAGAAACCGGAGCTCGAGTATATCACATGGTGAATCCAAATCAAAGCCTCTGGCGTGACGTTGTCTCTACTATACAGAAGTACTTTGAGCACAGCGGAGTGGTCATACAGATGGCGAGTTTCAAGGATTGGGTGACCGACTTGCGCGAGAGCTCTTCGAAGCTTGAGGATATAGACCAAAACCCGGCATCTAAGCTCGTCTCATTTTACGAAGGCTTACTCGAGAATACAGAGAGGAGCGTTTCTTTAGATACAAAGACTGCAGTGAAGACGTCTCTCAGTATGGCAGGATTAAAGCCCGTGGGAAAAGAATGGATGACAAACTGGATGCAGCAATGGAGCTTTTGATTTTATGTTCAATCCTGGGATGTTAGAGAGTTAGATTTTGCAAGTTTAGCATCATAGGATGTATATACACTTCAGCCCTTTGTTCCTTTCCACGCCCCGTATTCCCCTAGCCACTCAGTAGCTCGCTTCAAGAGCTCGCTCCACTCATCATCCTCTTCTTTGGTCTTTGCTGCTGATTTTTCTTGTAATGAGGCAACAACTGGTGCCAGCTCCTCCCAAGCCGAGCCCTTTGGCACTTTGTCCATGACAAAGTCCAAGATATGCTCCACCAACTCCCCATCATTGAGGTCACCAGCACACATCTCTTTGATAGTACCAACAGTAGCTTCAGGGAACCTCGAAAGTTGTTTGTAGCATCCAGTAAACGGGGGCCAGTTGTAATCGGCCAGCCAGTGAAACAGTCCCTCCATGTGAGGTCGCATCTGCTCTGCCGTCGAGACGCGTTCCGCCAGAGACCTTTCCGCCATGTAGTCGAACTTGTGTTGGGGAACCCAGACCAGCGTTGGGTTACTCATGAATTTTAGGACATCTCCCGCGCCGCTGGTGAGACCGTATAGGCCTTTACCTGGGGGTGGTTTAGAATTGTCGCTTTTGGAGAGGATTTGCAGTGCTGACTCGTAGGGTGGGAGGTCCTCGAGCGGCAGGTCATAGATGTAATTCAGGGACTCCCAAGCTTGTTCGAACTCCTCGTCTGATGTAATTGGCCTTGTAATGGCGGAGCATACGGAAGAATGATTTCGCATGCTGCGAGACGCTAAGAGCGCTGGCGAGCTTGACATGTTTGTGTGTTCTGGGCCCAGGATGGTGGGAGTAACAGGCGAAGATGATTTGGGAGCTGATTGTGGGCGGGGCCTTGTAATATATTGCAAAAATGAACAGGTAAGCACTACTGCAGCAGTTTGAGAATAGCTCAATAGTACCGGTAGCCCCTCAATGTAGAACATGCCTGTCCACGCTATACACGGGGAAATGACTCATCTGAGCGTGAGGCTGAAACTCGACAGACGATCCATTTGCACTCTGGAGCCAAAGGGAATTACTAGCATCAGAATTCGACGAGCTGCCAATAGCCTTCTCGAACAGGGGCAGCAGACAATGTTTATCAAACGGGAAAGACTAAAGGCTAATGTTATTTCAACGCCAGAGCTTAGGCGATACGAGACAACATGGCGTGAAGAAATTCTGCTTTGATAGTTGCATACATGATTCTGGAAAATTGTAAACCATTCAATTCAAGTTCTATGCTATTGCTAGATGTAGTGCGGTCTTAAACATTCTATCTAGATGGAGCTGCGGAATTAAGAAATGCAAAAAAACAGAAAAGGAAAGGAAAAAGGGAAGCATGGTAGAGAAAAAAGAAGAAACAGACAGATGAAGCAATGAGACTCCTCGAAGCGCCCGGCCGGCGCTGTGTCGTGCCATGTGATCGTCCCATCCTATCACACCCGACTGGCAACATGGGCCGCGCGACCATCTTGATGCGCGGCAATCATATCTATCTCGCTCTCCGAAGATGAGCTAATAGGGATGCCCTTTGGTCGATTGAAGACGAATCCGGGGTGGCTGAACAAGAGCGCCGCGCCCGAAAGAACAATCAAAACACCTTCAAGAACAATAAAAGGGATCTCGTGCTTCATCATCTCCCCATGATAACCATCGCGGAGCTCCGCCACTCGGTAAGCAGAACGTGCCAAGATCAAAATGACAGCGATGGCCAGGCCCGAGAGGAAGGCTTTGATACGCCAGTTAAATGTAGATGCTCGCCCAGTCATCCAATACCGGATCATGTAATCGGTAAACGCGACACTGAAGAAGAACAGGACGACAACCTGCAGCACAAGTCCAGCTAGTGAAACACCAACACCAACATCAGGGTCATCAAGGATAGATGACAACGCGCCACCTGCCGACTGAAGTATAAGGCAGAGGATATCAAGAGGGAGAAAGATCCAATAGAATAGTTTTGGCTTGAATCTGGAAAGACTGGGGTCGAAGAAAATGACGGTCTTGGAAAGAGTGACGTATATCGATGCCGTGTAGAAGACGGGGGCGATTGTAAGGCAGACTAGGCGACAAGACTGTTGTTAGTAGATGCAGGATGCAATGGGAAGTTGAGAGTTGAAGCAGGGCTTTCATAGACTTACGCGTCTGCATGATGAACGCCGCGAAAGAAAACGGGTCGTTATACATCATGATTCGACCACCATAGCCGATGATCGCCGAGACCGAACCAAGCTGCATGCCCACCATGAACCCCCAACTTTTCCATCTGAATCCTAGGTATGTATGTATCAGGCCCAGGATGCCGAAGATTATTGGAAGGGCAATATTGGCAACTAAAGATGGTCTGTATGTGTAGACACTCCATTCGATGGGGCACAGCTCAAGAGTGCAGTTGGCATCTGGGCCAAAAGAGATAAGTCCGTTCGGAAGTGTTGCCATGATTGCTTGCGTAGAAAGACAATATATCAGCGAACGAAAGACTCGACACTTGCAGGGATTGCTTCAGTGGGCGGCTCTTCGGCTTGGAGAAGTAACACTGTTTGTTGGGTTTTAAATTTGCGCTGTGATGAACGAAATAAATGTACTGAATTGGAGCTGGGATGTCCTTTTATATATGCATTAATGAATCTTGTCTAACAATAGGAAAACTGTTATGCGGAGTGTGTCGCTGAAAATGCCCCGATTCTGTCACCAATTGCCATTCCACTCGGACTCGTTTTTCAGAGTCCGCCAGTGCGAAGCCAAACTCTTGCACTGCCTCCACAGCGTCGACATCGGCTTCGAAATGCATTGATCCCTGAAATGGGATGTGGGGGACAACCGGGTTTACTCGTCAGCATAGTTGCGGCTTGGTGATGAGCTGCATCCCTCAGCGCGGTTTCCCCCCTATCTGTCCAAGACGCGTGTCTTCGGGACAGATTCCCGCGCTGCTTGTAGCCTTATTTGAGCTGGGGTGAAGATTCCCAGAGGATCCTGTCAGACGGATTGGACCCGTCAGAGAGGCTCAGGTCATACCCCTGGTTCCCGAGTGCGACCTGCAACCCGATTGGCCATCACGCCTCCTTGGTGCTTGGAAGCACACTTGAACCCAGGGACAAATCTGCTCAGAAGATTACAACTTGTTGGTTGCATCATGAATGAACCGTCAGCTTCATGGTGATATCCACTGTCCACCTAAGATGTTACGTGTTGAGACACCACAACGACCCCTGCTCCAAACACAAATAGCATTTGCCCCTGTCATCTAAAAACACCAATCAAGAAATCGTTGTATTTCCTTAGGTTGCTATTTCTGCTTGGAGTCGGAATAGGGCTGTGTCGTTGGCCCTAGTTCTGCACACATCGAACAGCAGGGGCAGACGCTTGGCCAGTTGTCATTATGCTTGAAGGTCGGCGGTTACAGGGCAGACACGTGGAAGCAAATACCTATCACGATCTTCCTTGATTAGTAGTGTTTTACCACAGACGATGTGGTTGGTATGCTTCAGGTCCGAAAGCTTGCCTGCGTGTAAAATTTACTTTTTGTTATTCTGAGCTGGTTATTGGTCTGCTGATCCGGTGGTAGATTGTTAGACTGTCCGAACAACCAGGGCCTAAAGATCTGCGTGGCCCAGGAATAAGCGCAAGCTACGTGAATCAGCCTCACCAACGAGCTCTGTCTCAGGAGACTCTTGGGCTTCCTTACAGTTCCAGGCCCTGACAACCCAAAAGCCCTCTCTGTTATCGCCAGATATCTAGTTGGCTCAAGCTTAGCGAGGTATGCAGCCCACGTTCAGTGACCATTTGGCTCAGGCTACTTGTGTGCACGCACTTGCTCGAGGGGTTCGACGGCTTTGAGTCCGCCTGCAGTGTGTGGTCCGAGATTCACGGCTGGGCGTACTCAGTAGTCGGGATTCTTGGAATGGATAACTTTAAAGATGAATATTTTAAAATGATAAAGAGGAAGGTCAAAAAAGCAGACTTGGATCAGACATTCCTTGTGCTGCTGCTGTGATATCCTTCTCAATCGCATCCTTAAGATCTGATCTTGTTTGGACAAATCCCAACATTTGCCACATATTTCCATTTATATATGCACGGATGTCGTCCTCACTTGCACTGATCCTGCACCAATCCCAGCCTTTGAAATTCAGCTCGATATCTGGATTCGGCCTTGAGGCCGCAAACAGATTTGTCCTGGTTAAAAGCTCGTTTAGAAATGTTATGCGACAGCCATCCTTCACTTGACATTCATCGAGTGCATCGATTATAATAAACACTCGAGAATACATAGAGGCAACCTCATGAAGAGTTTCTGCAACTTCATTCGACGTTGGCTTTGTTCTATTGGCCTTCAGTGTATCGGCTTGAAGCAGTCTAACACTGTCTAGGAGAGACGGCCGATGTTGGCATAGTTGCTTTAGGAGGGTTGCAAGTAAGTCTTCTGCCCTTTGTTCATCATTTCGGCGGAAGTTGCAATAGATGTATGCAATGCCAATATTTTGGTTGTTCTGATACCGCAAGGTAAGATCCTCAATAATGGTAGCTGTGAGGATTGTCTTCCCCGCACCCGGGATTCCGGGGCAATATAATATATCCTTCTCCTTCTCTACCCAGTTCTTGTATCTCATAGAATTCAAGAACCATTTGTCAGAATTTCGTCGTGCTGAGGTTCATAGTCGATTGGTGTGAGCCATTTGAGGATATCAAGCCCTTCTTTCTTTTCGATCTTTTCTCTCGCACTGATAACTTCTTGCCGTACCTCAATAAGAATCTTTAGAGCTGTCGAATATTAACATGCAGATATTAAATGTTAAGTCCCATAGAGATTGCTCACCGGGCCCAAGAACATCCTTCGCTGTTCGCTCTGCATGAACTTCGCTTGTTTGCACGTTCATCAGAAGTTCCTTGGCAAAGGCCGCCGCAACCATTGCAGCATATTCCTGCCAGGTTTTATTCTTCTGTGGGTCCGCGTAGTCACAAATTCCTCGAATGACAACGCATGGAAAATTGTTCATCAAACCAGCCGCTTCCATTTCGACACAATACACATGCCCACCAAGATCCCTGTCGAGTTTATCTCGGAAGACAGCGTCCTTGATTACTTGATTGCCGGACGCAATCAGACCATGATGCACTCGTATCTCCCTAGGTCTCCTTTGTTCTCTGTCAGCAGCGGGGTGTGGTAAGTTTTCTACTTGCTCAGTTGTATTTTTCATTGTAGAAAACGTTTGAGCAAGACAGATATCGAACCATAGCCAACAAGCTAGCCCAAATTATTGAAAGCATAGCTTGCCATCTTCTGGAAGCATCATTTGGGCGATCTATGGTGTCCAACGGATCTATCAGGGTATCAGAACGGAGATACTTCGAAGCCAGATTCGGCCATTTCCGTTTGACTTCATCTAGGTACTCTGGTACTTTAGTCCCTTCCAAATCATGTTTGGTTTCTAACTTGGTCAAAGCTGCCCCAAGTGAGGCGGGTGGAGAGTTCAATGAACCCGTCCTCTCGAACTTGCCGCCTTCATGAGCCTTCCCGAAGTCCCACTGAACCACGCCAGAGAACTGGCCTGAAGGTGTACCGACAACCACATCGCCAAGTCTGACTTTGGATGGAATGCCACCTCCGATGCCGACCATGAGGCCGATCCTAATAGCAGGAAAAGTTATTATCATTTGTGTGGCAACGGTTGCTGCCGAGCTTGTGCCAATCTGGCCTTTGGGAAGGCAGGCTATTACAACGTAATGCTTTCCGATGCGTCCCAGAGTGTACCTATTCGAGTCATTTGATGGCTTTGGTAAGTCAAGGATGTCTTTTATCAAGGATGGCCGTCGCAGCGGTTTGTTCCTTAGGCAACGCGCAGACCCATCCTACAGTGTAATCGCCATGTGTTATCAGCTTGTGATGGCCGTCATCATCTGCTTTCGCCTTCTCTCGATCGGCTGTATCTACTTAGCCCTCCTCTGCTAAGTTAGCATTGTCCATCATCTTTTGGACTTCCAGTGGGGGTTTTTTTTTTTTTCGCAGAGGCTTGCTTGCTCTCGGACTCTTGTGCCAAATCGCTTAGGGGGTGGTTTTTGGTCCTCCAATCTTGATGAGAGAAGTTTTTGGGTATCAAGGAAACAGACAGTGAACAGATAACAGGATCGCAGGTGGCGTGTAGTTCCAATGACTTCGGAATTTAAGATGGTAGTCTCCTGGCCTGAGAGATCCCCTTACCCACCTAGGGCATCAAAATATCATTGCCCGAGTGGCAGAAAAAGGCGTTAAAGTAGAGGACGGGGAATCTGACAAAATTTGATCGTCTCTGTTCAATTTGAAAGACTGCCTCGAGCGGGGAAGAAATCTGCCTCAGCTGCACTTTTCATGTCAGCAATGGTTTCAGAAATCACAAGCACCAATGAAGCGGCTTGAAGCCATGCTGGAATACACGTGTCAGTATCTAGGGAGCTGGGAGCATAGAGGCGCATAACTCAAAAAGCCTCCAACAGATTTCGCCCTGTTTGCAAAGTAGAAACCTGCGTTTACAACTTTTGTGCTGACATCGATCGTATATTCGCTATTCGGTGACTTCGACCCTGCTTTCATAAGCACTCAAATTGCACTCGCAAATCAGATATGAACAGCTGTTATTAGTGCTCATGCCAAGTGGAGGATCATGTGCTTATTTTTAGCAAACGTGAATACTGGGCCAAAAAATTCGTTGGCCGTTGGTCGTGATCGGGTTGTTGTTTGCCTACCACGCCGCTCGTTTATTTCCCAGAGCTCGTGTCGCCGCTAATGATTTTCCCTTTTTCATCATCATCCTTTGACAGATAGATCTCTACGAAAATGGCTTCCATCCTGGACCTCCCCATCAGCATCCTCGAGCAGATTGCGGAGGCTTGCACTTGGGGTTGCGATCCCACCTCCGACTCCCTGCCGGCATCATATGCACGGAACCACGCGGCGCTTGCACGCACATGCCGTGACTTGTACGCAGTCCTCAACGAGGGACTCTACAAACGAAACCTCAAGCGTGATCCACGCCGGGCGTCCTGCGTCCTGTGGGCGGCCCAGAATGGGCGCTTGGATACAATGAAACGCGCTGTCGAGTACGGTGCTGATCTAAACTCTAATGGTGTTTCCGACCAGGAAGAGGACGGCTTTGACTGGAGTTCGAACTATGGGTATTTCACAGCCCTCTTCGCCGCTGTTCATCTCGGCAACCGAGACATTTTTGACTACCTGATGGCCCAGGGAGTCGATTTCAATGTCCCGTGCCAGGGCTGCCCTTGCGGTTCTCCGGCCGGGGGATGTTACGCGATACATCTAGGCTTTCAAGAGAACCGTCCCCATGTCAAGAAAAAAGCCCACCCTTACGCAGAGGCTCTCATCAAGAAGGGAGCGCGCCACTTCTCTAAAGCCATTAGACTGCAGCCGGTCGACCTTGTCAAAAATGGTTATGATCAGGCTGTGGTACTTGAGGTACTCGAGGAAGTTGTTGAGTTGGAGAGAATCAAAGCCTTCTATTGTGCCGTCGGGGCGGGGCGCTATGATCTCGCGAGAGCCATTCTACTAAAGTATCCCAATTTCGATCTGTCGAAGCCTGTGTCAGACTCTCCCCCCTTGTCGATAACTGGCATGACTATAATTCACCATCTTGTCATGTCGATTGAGGATGATTTTGGCTTTCTAGAGCTGCTTCTTGACCGGCCTGAATTGAATGCCAACATGGAGCTGGAGGATGGCAACAACCTTCTGCTACTTGCGATGCTTAGCGGCGCAGTTGAAACTGTCAGGATCCTCACTTCGCGCCCAGAGTTTGAGTACAAGGCTAACAAAGCCGGTACAACGCCATTACACCGTGCTGTTATCCGTGGTAAAGAAATGACTGATCTTATTTTGAACTTGCATGGAGTCGATGTCGGTGCAGTGACAAACCGGGGAGAGACAGTTCTCCATTGTGCCCTCGAGCACCAGAGAGAGATAAAAGATCTCAAGATAGAAGAAGAACTCCCAGAAGTAGTGCAGATGCTTTTGGACCATCCCGACATCGACCCGCTAGCAGTAACCAATGAAGGAGAAACTGCCTTACAGTACGCCTGTGGTCATAAGAGATCCGATCTAGCTTTGATGCTCCTGAAAGATCAGAGAATCAAGGAAGCCCCTACTCAAGTAGGTCTTGGGCATCTCAACTTGCTGTTCACTGTTGCGATAGAGGAGGGCTCGCCCGAGGTGTTGCAGGAACTTCTGAACTCGCGTCCTGAAATCGACATTGATGCCCAAGACGAGAAGGGCAACACGGCGCTTCACGCTGCCTGCAGTAGAAATGGGATTATACCCAGCAAGAAAATCGGGGACAAGTTCTTTCCATACCGCATCAAGGAGAATCATATGGAAGACCTAGTCCAGGTTCTAGTTAAAGGCGGTGCCTCCATGGATCTAGTGGACGACCTGGGCCAGACTCCTGTTCGGCGCGCTCTAAACCACGGTCAATTCCGCATTGCAGCATGGATGATATCGGAGGGTGCCAAACCGCCAGTCGCTGGAAGTATGTTGGACGCGGCCTTCTTGAGGTACCGTGAGCGTGCATCCTTTGCTATGTACATTGAGGTTGTCAAGGAACTGGCCGCCCATAGGATCGCAGTCAAGGTCATAGATGATCTCCCGCCAACTGAGCTTGCCTGGTTGGTGCAAGACATGAAGACTCTGGATTCCTATTTTAACGGTATCCCGGACCTCGGTCTGCCTGAAGCGCCCGGATCTCAAGGCGTCCTCCCAGTCGGATATTATCTGGACGGTTTTGAAGAGCTCGAAACTCGGTTGAAGCCCGAATGGGTCATATATATGATCCAATATGGAGCTAGACTGGAAATTCCGGTAACGTACCCGAACGGAGACTCGGAGTCGCTACTGGCTGCCTACTTCCGGGCTATTGGGGTAGGAAATGTGGAAATGGAAATGGACCCAGACAAGCTGAGGCTTTTCATCGAGCCTCTCGTTAAAATGGGCTACGCGTGTGGTCCGGTAGGCAATCTACCGTCAGCTTTGGAGATTGCGTGCCGAACGGATGTAGGGGGTGAGAAAAAGTTGTTACAAATAATGATCACTGCAATGAGGGAAAACAATGTAAATAGACAGCATGTCAGGTTCCTCATCTCCGAGTATGAGGGGGATGACGAGGTAACCTTCTATCTGAGGCGGTTTGAGCAGCTCGAGTTTGGGGATGAAGCTGGTGAGAGTGACTCTGCGGAAGAGGCCGACGAGAATGACTTTAGTGAAGAAGAGGATGAGTGGGAAGACTCTGTTGATGAAGGTGATTAATCTTTAGTTAGTTGAGCATTCAATAGTCGCTCTCAGTAGCATACTTCATCGCGAGACTGAAAAAGTTAGGAAAGCTTTGATCCGGGACTGGCCAAGTTGGCTGCAATAAAAGTCTTGCAAATAACTTTTCGGTATCTCGATAAACACAAGGCCCTCGTTGTTTCAGGTCAACTCAAAACAAGGCCTTGAATAGGCTGGTTTAGGTTTCGTCCGGTCAATAATCGGATTCTATCCATGACCGCGCCGCGCAGTGATTCTTTCTGCTTTGGATATCGTCCGACAGAACTGTCAATATCAAGAATCGCTTCTAACACATATTCCCTCCCCCGCTCGTCCGCAAACTCGTAGCTCATGCAAGCCCCGTCCATCATGATGATAGCGATGACTGGCTCAAGCGACTTTATTGCCGGCATCATCTTCCACATTTCAGCGCTGACCTGTCGCGATTCGTCTATGACGGTGCTGTCTTGAATGCCACACATAACATCCAGGTGGTGTAGTACACTCAAAGCTATCAGTTGGCACATAATCATGGCATGATACAAACCAATGAGATACATGGAACTGATCTGGTACCGCTTGCCTGCCACAAAGGCTGGATCAAGTTCCTCCTTGATGGCACCGTCCTCGATCCATCTGGCTAGCGAATCGGCAGCGGCTTGTCGTCCCTCGTTCTTCATCTCGTGTAGCCCTCGACGAACGGAGTTGGCCATTTCCATGTCCTCCGGGTTACGAAGCACCTGCTGAAATACGGCAAGCAGCTTGATAAACTTCTCGGCGCAGGTATATAGCATCATGATATCACTCTCCAAGAACGGACGGCTTTCCAGATTGGAAAGTTGTGAGCTTGCACACTGGCTTAGAGCCTCCTTCTGTGCAGACGTGAGTACGGTCATTTCCTCACATGACCCAGGCCAATCCCTCAGCTATAACTTGAGTTAGCACAGAAGCTTGAGTGATGCAGTGGCTAAGCTATGGATTGAAGGTGGTCTTACTAGTAGCGCATGAACTTCGTTGGTGAGCTTGACGTCCAGCTGATCATCTGGATTTGGCAAAGTCTTCTGAACGAATACTTGTCTGATTCCTTTGAGATGAAAATCTAGGCTCTCAGAGTTTAGGTCAAACAACCGCGCAGTTCGTTCGAGCAACGTCATGGCAGCCAGGGTCTCAATTCGGTGAGCCTCTCCGTTGGTCAACGCCTTTTGCAGACTGCGTAACAACTTGCCGTATTGCGGCATCGCGAGGAGCGGTTTACGTGGACGTTGAGACCGAAAGCCCGCCCATGCAGTGCAAAACAAGTCAACTGAGTCGCGCAAGCAAGGGCTCTCCGCTATCCGCTTCGGAATCTCGGGGAGATAACCCATGAATGTGGTGACGACTTCTGCCGGACCTCGCTCCAGTGTCGAGGCGAGGCGGAGGCCAACGCGATCAGCCACCGTCGTAGGGTTACCCCGGGGAAGGGTCATTTGGAGGCGTCCATATCCCGCGGCCGCATCTTTGACGTTGGAATAGTGCATCTTGCGCATGTAAACCATGGGCGAACTCGGTCTACTGACAGCGGTGTCATCTGCAATTTCAACTCTGGGAGCGCCGCCAGTGGTCTTGTTGATAAACTTAAACAGCTTTGTCGGCCCAGGGCAGTCAGTCTTGATTCGCGTACACTGTCCACACGAGGGCCAAGTCTCATCGCACTTCCAAAACTCAGTCAGTCAATCAAAATTGGCCTTGTGTGGTGGCTGAGAGGTACCTTGACTTTCCTACGCTTGCAAACTTGACATCCCCGCGACTTTGGAATGCCGGTCATCTTTTTGCATTGGGATGCCGCTCTCGAACCTATCGAAAAGCATCCAAATGAACGCTATGGGGGTTTCTAGGGCGTGGACTGAAACCCTGTCGTTGATTAGTGTCAAGAAAATGAACCTGATTTCTCTTGACTCCTGCTTTGATGAATTGTGAGGGATTGGATTGAGGGCTATGACGAAAAGACCAAGGAGTTTCTTACTAATAACCCACAGTTCTAGCGCATTCACCTGTCCATCTACTTGTTGGACTGATAGCGTGAACAAGCGTGTATTCAACACTGAGGGGTCTTAAGATTTCCTGGTATTTTCATCCTCTATTGTTGATCCAGGAAGTTCAGAAGTGAGACGAGCTCACTGCCTGTTCATTTGAAATGGAATGTTCTAGCAGGCAGAGCTGGGAGCAGGGTTCACCGACATGTACAGTGAAGGTCACAGTGTTCCATCTACAACCACATCGTAGATTTAGAGGTGGCCAATTGGCTATCAGGAAGTACGCATTCAAAGAGATGTCAATATCATGTATGGTTATTCGTTTGAAATTGGGTTGACTACCACTATTTTACTCTGCCTTTCTTTTTCCCTTCTTCTTTGCCGTACTTTGCGACACAACTCCCAACCTAAGCCGGCAATTACTCGCGCAAACTTCCAGATGCAGTAAGGCTTTGAAACCTCCTCGCTTCATGCCTGCGCATTCGATGTTTTCTCTCGGTCTCAAGGGCATCGACCAATGCTAATATGGGATTCATTTAGTCGATAGCCGAATTGCTTTCATCCAGGTCACTTGTTAGGCTAAGCCATGCAAACACCTGCTCGGACTGTCCGTAGCCGCCCCCACCATTAGACTTACTCGTGAATTCTTTCTTTTATGATTAGCATGATCCATGTAGAGGAATGTATTCAATTCATATGAGGAGAGGCTGGGGATTCAGAATTGATGTGGGATCGCCCTACCCAGTATGCCTTGGGGGCTATGCACAGCCATTTGGATTGGCTTGCTAGGCATTCATCCGATCTCTAGTATTTAATGAAGTCCAGGTAGATAGAGCGGACTCCCAAACCGGAAAATTTATACTTGGCTTGATTGCAGCATGAATTCGTCGGAGAAGAACAATAGTCGCGTGGCACTGTTGGACCAACAGCCCCAATCATCATGACAAGTGATTGACTACAGTAACGCGAAAGATGATGGACAATACAAATAGAACTAATCGATTCGAAAGCCCAGTGTATCGATTTCCACACCACCGGTTAAAACTGATCCTAAATTGATCCTGATGACGTCGATAAGCCCTTGACCCCTACATTTGGTGAGCAAAAGTGGCGAACACAGCCGCCAAGCTCTCGGACATTGCCTCGTTTGTTAGCACCAATTATGCTTATCACTATTGGATTCCCTTGACACAGCAAAGATCGTCCTCGACAGCCATACCCTGTCTGCAATGACGACAGTTGCTCTAGGCCTTCAGGTTCAGTTAAATAAGAAAGAAAACCGTCCTGTCGTTCACCAGATTCCTAATTCTCGTGATAGACCTCTTCTTCGTTTCTTGCACTCCAATGACTTCGACTACTAGCATTGCCACGCCTGCGAGCACCAGCAGCATCCAGCTGTCTACAACGACCTCCTCGCTATGGATACCTGGCATACATGTCGCCAATGCAACAACGGAAACGCTATATGCGTCCGTTGTAACCCGTGGTGTGAATCTGAGCAGCATAGAGTACATGCTTACCTGCGAACCGACCCCTGCGTCATCTAGCTGCGCTTTGTTCACTGGGCAGACCTACACCGTTGGTTCTAGCAGTAATGTGACAGTTGAAATGTGCGTTTAAGTCAACTACTAAGGCCGGATTTTCCAAGCTGGCATTTGTCCTCTACCGGTTCCTGTTCACTAATCATTCTTGCATATAGGGCTGGGTCTACATACACGTGTCGTCGGGGGCGTTCCAGTCAGAGGCGTCCCAGCAGACCGCGAAGGAGCGCTGTCTGCAACGTGCAGTCCGGAACGAATTCAGCCACAATCACCACGGTAGATGCTACGCAATCACTTGCTTGGAGCACCGAGGCTTCAGTAGCTTATACTCATACGCCAAGTTCGTCGTCTACCCCCAGACCTACATCATATATTTGCGACGACGGGAAGGCCGTGACGAACCAAGAAATGTGCTCTGCTGGCACTATGATCAGAGCCAAGTACACAGCCGGTGTCTGCGCTATATTGGCCTTATCTTGGCTTCTTTAACAATAAACGATACGATTTATGAGCGAGCGGTTCTTCTTAAGACGGGGATGGGTTCTTGTTTACCAGAGCGGGCATGATTCATAGCGGGTGGGAGTATTGCATGCACAAGTTAGCCTAATGAATTTATTCTTCTTTGGCTCCTCTTATTATTCTTGATTTTATTTTCTATACTACCTTATATATATACGGATTTCCACGCGTAGCCCGAGTGTTTGCAAGAATCAGCGGTAAAGGTGCATTCGCATAGTAAGAAAAGACATTTCAATATACAATCAAACAACAGAGTCCGACAAGACCCTGATTAGGCAAACATCTGGCTGCCAACAAAAAATCATCTCAAAGCGTAAAACACGATCATCGCATACCTACTTTGAGGAGACCTTGATTGGTAGTATTGCCTATGGAGAAGGCAGAACTTGGACGCACTTGGCTCTTGAGCTCGTCGACGCTCCTGAGCTGGCTTGATTCGTCTTCCACGGAAGGCACTAGGTGAATTGAAGCCGCGTAATCACTTAGACTACCTTAAAGTAAGAGTACCTTAAGGTACCTTAGTTTGAAACAGGTGACGCTACCTGCCTTCTAAGTATCTATCCAGTGCTATCGATGGAAGGTACCTTACCGATTTCTGCCTCTTACCTGTCTTCTGCCCTTCTCCCCTCCCTCTGCTCTTTTCACCTTTCACCCTGCACCGTTGCACCGGGCTGACGCTACGCACATCAATCAGCCTTAAATTATTCACCAGTCGTTCAGCTGATCTGCTTGCAGTCAGGGCAACTGTGCTGCTCAAGCTAATTTTATTTGTCGGGCACTTACTTGACCGCGCTGATAAGCATTACCACTCCTCACGTTCCGCGATTCCTTCCACTAGAATTACGCTTATCAATGCCTTTTTCACGACAATTTCCGCCAGAAATCCTGGCCGTAATCATCAAGGAGGTTGAGAGATCCGACTTGCCCAATATTAGGCTAGTCAACCGGACGTTGAGCTACATTGCAACGAGAGAACTCTTCTCGACCATCTGTCTGTATCCGCACTGGACGGGGGATTGCTTACTCCAAGTCCCCGGACGGGTACATCCCAAGCCATATAATTCCATCCTCTTCAGACAAATTGTCGGGAATCCTGATATCAATACCCATGTGCGAAGCCTAAACATTTATACCTGTGATACTGACTGCGTAAGCTGATGCTCATCCTGCTCCAATTTGTCGGTCATAACTAACCATCAAATTCCAACCAAGGATGGAGACCCGAACAAAAGATATTGGTACAGTGCAGAATTCACACCCACGTGGCACGCAAGTCTATTTCGGACGCTGGATTTGCCCAGTGTACGCCATATTGCTCTGTGCTTCGATCGCCATTGTGGCAGGCCGACAGGGCTGCTAAACGACCATTCTGTCCGCAAAGATATCCTTCGCAAATTTCTGGTTATATTGGAAGTCGGCCGTTTGCGTGGAAAGGTGCTGGATAGTCTGACGCTCCGACATTTTAAGAGTGCCCTCGCCGGCCAGCTCCAGTACCTTGGAGAATATGGAGAGTTGCTAGGACGACTTCGGCGGTTCTCTATCAGCGTCGTGCATGCGCCTCGGGCTCCAAAGGTTGGCCGTGATCCTCAGGTATGCTATGTGATCTTGAAACATGTAAGAGATCACGAGAGCTGACTTGCTAGATCTTTGACTGCCATACATTTTGGAACCCATTCCCGCCGATTGTTCTCGAGCCAATGACTAGCGGACTTCAAGAATTAGTGCTCTACTCCGATATCCCATTTGGATTCATACCCAGGATTGACCTTTCGTCTATACATTTTCCCTATTTGAGATCGTTGACACTCGGACACTTTTCCTTCTCGCATAACTCCGAATTCGGTTGGATCATTTCACACCGTGCAACTCTTCGGTCCCTCTCCTTGGATCACTGCTTTATAATACCCAAGATTGAATTTTCATCTAGCGGCTGGTTGGATGAAAACGGGTATCCCAATCAAAACTCGGCGACATTTAATCCTGAACTTCAGAATGATGAAGTCGCAATCCCAGCTCGGTATGTTACCTACGCAACGCGATGGCACCATATCTTTGACCAATTCACCGACGAACTCCAATCTCTACGTCACTTCCGTTTTGGTACCAGTTGGGGATGGGACCCTTCACACACTTTCCCACGGCGAAATCGAATAAGACCATTGATGCCGTTTGATGGAAACCCCGAGATCCAGAATAGAATCTTCAACGAACGATACCAGGATTTTACCGCAGATGGCCTCAGGTTCGACTCTAGAAATTACATGAGAGGAACCCCTCCGTGTTTTCTGGAGAGACGTGAGTGGCTTATGTGCGATCGTCTGGATCATGAAGCCTTGGCTCGGTTGCTGTTACAGGTCTCTAGCAATAGGCGCTGATGGGAAATCAGAGACCCAAGCATAGCCACATCGTGCAATTATAGGCTGTTGGGATATTGAACTTGTTAATCGTGGTAGTCGAACCCAGAATATGATACTAATAGAATTCCTAGATTTGCATACTCATAGGTAAACTATCATCCATAGAGTGTCTAGCTTTTCTTTGCAATCACATACTGTTATTCAGTGGAGGCTTTGCTGCCTAGGCGTGTCGTTATCAGAGCCAAGATAATCACAAGAGCACTAGTGATTCAAGAGAGCCGAGAGGGGACTCCATCAACTTTGTACGAGTAGCAAGAGATCAGTTCCGTAGCCAGTGCAACCATAGGACTTACTCTCTCTCATTATTTCAAACTTCTACGGAGGCAAAATCAAATAGTAGTGGGCCGGAATCAATGTCACCATTCAGAGGTTCCACCTCATTCATTGAATAAATACGTAAATCTTCAAGGGGTGTTGACCAATCCCTATGAGTCTAGCTTATAGCCACCTGAGCATCGGTGAAATGCGTGATAGTAGGATTGACATCAGTTTCCCCTGCCTTTCCGTCACATCCACGCGCTCCATCAAATCTCAAATACGTGCCGGAAGAACAGGCGATGGCTAGCTCAGCATCACCACCGACAACTATCGAACCAGACAGGTTGGCGCCGCCCTGGATGAGAGCATTGTCCTTGACCACGGCATTGCCACTAATGGTTGCGCCCGAGTTGACCCAGGCCAGCCCCTCGATACGAGCATTTCCACTCACAGTCGAGCTTCCGTACACGGCCGCTCGTGGACCGACATATGCAGTTGAAGCAACCGTTGCTCGGCTGCTGACCCAACCGCCGCCGTTGCTATGCCAGCTGCCACCAACGGCCGCTGGCTTGGTGTAGCCGGCTTCATAGCCAGAGGGCACCGCACCGCTGATACCGAACTCATATGGGTACCGATACTGGTTGGTGTAGCCGCTCTCGAAGCTGTACTTGTGCACGGTTGAGGGCGCGCCCACCACAACAAGGTAAACCTCCTCGCCGGCCTTGGTCTGGAACTCGATCTGACTGTCAGCTGCAGTGTAGATCGGTCCATAGCGAGGGGTCTTATTCGTCACACCGACGAAGCCGTAGCTCCAGCCAGAACCCGCAGCACTGTTCTCATGGCCCTTGAAGTGGAGCTTGATTAAGGCACCGGAACTGCTAGGCACCAGCTTGATCTTGTTGTAGCCGTAGTCGGATGGTGCGAGGGCTGTTGGGACGGCGTAGTGCCCGGCGTCCTTGTTCACTGCATCGACGGCGATGCTGTTGAATGCATTGATGAACTCGTAGCCGTACACGCTATCCATGAATTGCTGGAAGTGGGCTTTGTTGGTGTAGTCGTATGTCACTTGGTGCTGTCCATACTCGCCCATCCGCTCATTGAACTGCTGGTGAGTGAGGCCAGCAAGTCGCTCGTAGGTTTGCAGAGGATGCTCGGTGTTCTTTGCCTCATTCCACAGGCGGTTGAAGATTTCAATGTTGTTGTTGTTCTTGTCGACAATGTACTGAATCCACATCCAAGCGCCGTAATGATGTCTGCTCGACGAGTACGCCAGGTTCTCAGTACGCAGGAAGCGAGTAAGATCACCGGCTCCGCCATCGGGATAGACCTGCATGGCCATATATTCGGCACTGGCTTCCCAGAAGGTACCCGACGACGCGTCTGTGAAACCGAGTCCGGACTTGCCCAGGAACGCAAGGTTCTGGAAGACGTGTCCGAGCTCGTGAGCAAGACCCCAGGAACCAGGCAATGCAGCACCAGGAGCAACGTTGATCACGCCCACTTTGCCTTCGGCACTACCACCTGTAGCCCATCCATCCAACTCCACGCGGTTCCATGTTCGGGTGATAATGACAATAATCTTATTCTGTGCTAGAAGGCCGGCTTCTGGGGTGAATTTCATGTCATTGACATAGAATGAGTAGAGTTTCTCGAGCTGGGTGATGATATCATCAGGGTCGAAGGCATAGTCGGATGGTGCTGAGACTGGGTTGGTGCCAGACTTCTCACCCCACAACAAGACGAAGTTGTTTGACTGCTTGGTACGGTCCTGAGTCCACGGGACTTCGCCGGTGCTAGCCCAGGACGAGGGAATGTAGACTTCTTTAGCGGCGGCTGCATGTCCAGCACACAATATTATTGCCAAAAGGGCTGGGAGAAACCCCCGACGAAAGGTAGCAAGCGCCAGCATTGTGGGCAATTTTGTTCGCACTGGTGATGGACCAATCAATGGTAAATCATGCTATGGGGGTGAAGTCTAATGAAACTATGGCTTCCCGACTCTTTATACTCGAGTTCGATCGTATCCTGTCCCATTCTTGGTCGTCGGATACGAAGGTCATCAAATTACGGATGCTACTTCTCCGCTCAGCTATTGTGGTTAGCTAGGAGAGCTTGGCATGTCTCACAAGGGTTTTCAACACTTTTCGAGACAAGGCTCAAACATGGATGGGGTCACTCGGGTCAGCACGCCGATGATCGGAAAAATCAACCGCCGTCAAACTATGTAGAAGAAACAAAGCAGTCCTCCTGTCAAGTTTTACCTTCCTGATTAGTCTCTCATGGATCTCGGCCTTTGACAGCGTTGATGGATTCCAGTGTACTAGGTAGCTGCGATAAGCGGCCCATTCATAACTCATGGATAGGTAACAGGTGATCATCCCTCGGGAGGCTGGCCGGTACAGGATGGCCTAGATTTCGGCTTGGAAGGAACTAACGCTTATCGCTGCTTCTTGGGGAATGTTGCTACCTTAGGATGATGTGAGTCCGAGCCATTATTGTTGGTTCTGGCTAGCGGATACGCCAGAATCAGCGAGACATCCCATACCCAACAAGATGGACTTGATCACCTTACGCGTGAGCGGCAGGCCTATCTATCTTTCTGGAAAAGTCACTAAGTCCATCCGTTTTGCTCGCTGTATAAAAGCAAGAAAGGGCTTCGTGATGTTAAGGTCACGCTTTGCTCATATGAGCCTGGTGGCTCTGTCAGCCGTCGTAACACTCCGCCTTGGCTCTAGTTCAAGGACCAGAACGAGCGCAAGGCAGCTGACAAGAACGATAGCAAGGTACATGGCATGGTAGAGATGAGATTGAAGAACTGGGAGAGTATAATGCAAGGTTTACACATACCTAGTACTAGATATGAGGTTTGACAAGAGCTTAGCTCAATCTGGTGTGGTTTTGAACATGAATCTCGAATGAAAAGTGCAAAAATCAGAGAGTGTCTTCATATTAGCTGTGAAAGAGAAAAAAGAAAAACGGTAAAAAAAGATAATAGTAAAATATCCCAGCATATCTTATCTAAAATATCCATTACTGTCATACATAGGGTTGGCAACCAAATCCTCCCAATCTTGGCCCAACTCCTCAGCCGTCTGGAGCTCGCTCGGGAAGCGAAACGAGAACATATCGGTGCTAAAGTCGATCATATTTGGATCTGAAGACAACGAAACCGTTCTCCAATCGCCACATTGAACTATCTGGCCTGGCCGCTTCGGCGCTCTGATCCGCATTGTCCCAAAGTAGGGAATCATCATCTCGTAGCAATCCGGGCCATTATACTCACCTCTAGAAATACTGTACAGATTGTTGAGGACTTCGGCCGCCTGTATCGCGACTGAGCAGCCCAATTCCGCCGCGGTTCGGCCCAGACTTGAAGATAGTTGGCCCAGCAACTCCCAGATGCGCTCATCGTCTTGCGTTTTCTCCTGGCCTCGCTTGCTGAGATCGGCAGCGAGGACGATCCCCCCACTAAAAGCGAGGAAGTCAAGAAAGTCGCAGGTAAAGTTGTCTTCTATCAGATCCCGGAGCCTGAGGTACGTCTGCACCATGGCTTCGGCGGACTCCAGTGCGAGGAAGCGACTGTGTTCGTATTTTCTATTGTGCGCGGCTAGAAGAACGTAGGGCAAATGAAGCACTTTATTGGTAAAATGGAAATGGAGGAGAAGGGACATGCGCGAGAACGCGATGGCAGGGGTTACCGGAGGTTGGTTCCCGTGCTCAAAGTTGTACCAGTCTTTTGGTATCAACTTTCTGACGCGTTCCATCGTCTCCATGATGGAGATTGTATCGGCGTATGACGACTCCTCTTGCCATCGTTGCTGCCGTCGCTGGTCGCGCTCGACAATCCGACCACAGACAGAGGTCACGGATCGCATGATCTGGTGCTCCAGTGGGGGACGAATCCCATCATCTCTCTCATCCTCCGGTATCAAATCGCCTGGAACCGAATAGGGCAAGCCTAGAAACATCGACAGTTGCCAATCCAGTCGCCAGAGTGATGACCATATTGACTTCAACCGAGCACCGTCCTGCTCAGGGCGGTGGAGTCCAAGGAGCATGGCGTTATCGACCCCTTGCCGAACCGACTTCCACGCTCTGCAAGGTCGACCCATGTTGACGAAGAGCTCGGCCTGGAGAATGTACACTTCGAGCAAGTCGAAGTCGCAACCCAAGCGTGATGAGCTACGCTGGAACACAGCGACGTCCAACTCATCGAGGCATTTGTCCATCAGGTCAGCCTTGGGCATTGGAAGGCAGAAATCCTGGGTTGTCGTGTATGCTGGGGGCAGCTGCTGGAGGCAAAGGCAAAACCAGGCAAGGCATTTAGCCAGGATGCTCGGGCTGGAGGAACGTAACGAATCATCGATAAATCCAACAGCATCTCCCACAGAGCTTGGAAGACCATGGATATTATGTGAATTGACATCGCGAGCCGAATGGAGAGGCCAAACATCCCAAAATTTATGTGATAAGTCGAAGATCCTCACCAAGGTTGAGTTCACGGGCATCAAACCACGGATACGTCTCTCTGTGGGACGGATAATGGGGTTCTCAACACAAGGCTCACGCGACGGATCGTCCCTCCGAATGGAGGTATCAACCTGCGTAGCCAGCGAGTCGCGGAGGTATTGAATAAGGGGTGCCTCGTCAAGCGCAGCGTCCGGGTTTACGCCACTTGCCTGCTCATGCTTAGAGGACTGGGCACCGAGCACAGCAATGGGACGAGAAGAGGGGCTGATACCTGTTTGACTAATAGTCTGACAAAGGTCACGGACGGAAGCCTCCAGGGAGGCCATACGAGCTTGTAAATCGTCCGAAGTGGAGGCAGAGGCCGACGGAGGCACACCAGCAGAAGCAGAGGCTGCGGCTGACACTGCGCAATGTTCTTGTGATATACATCGAGTATCGTGTAAGACACACTGTTGGCAGCTGTCACTCCCGTCGTCAAATTGACAGCGGACCTTTCGACGGCGGCACTCGCTGCAGCTTTTGGTGCCAAGTCGCATGCGTTTGGCCAGAGGCTGGTTAGGACCTGGGGCCCGATGCTCCAACTTCATCGACATTCCAGGTAGACAGCCTTTGTTGCCTCTTCTGGATCGAGATTCCGTCCGATAGACCCCGGTTCTGCCCTGTGCCGTCAACCCGAGGGGAATCAATCGCGCCCAAGAGATGGTGATGGGAAGGAGAGAGTCATCAACTCTCGGACGCGTCGCACGAATATGGATCAGAGCCCCTTGTCAGCTCCACTCCTAAATATTGGTAATCTCAATTACTTCGGACGAGTTCGGAGCCTCCAGATGTCAAGCGATGACGAAGGTAAGTATTCATGGGATATCTGTAAGGTGTCGTTGAAAGGGTATATATATGGTGGTTTACCTCGTCAATCTTCCATCATGTCCCTCATCACAAGCCTCACACATTCACAGACATCAATAAATACATCAAGAAATACCTTGCTCCTTACTTTCCCTCTACAATCCCCCAAATCATCCCAAAAATGAGTCAAAGCGAGAAGCTCGAGGCCATCGCCTCCCAGGCCAAGAACATACCGGGCATTGAACCGGTCATTAAAGCTCTGGAAAACTTCACCAAAGACTTCAAGCCAGAGTCGGCCGTGCAGATCGGCGACAAGTTCCCCAGCTTCAGCCTCACCGACGCCACGGGCAAGCAGGTCTCGAGCGAGGACCTCCTCGCCAAGGGCCCTCTCCTCATCACCTTCTACCGCGGCCAGTGGTGCCCCTACTGCAACGTCGCCCTTCAGTTCCTGCAGCGCCACCTCGACAAGTTCAGCGCCCGCGGCGTCACCCTCGTAGCCCTGACCCCCGAGCTGCCGGACAAGAGTCTCAGCACGACGGAGAAGAACGAGCTCAAGTTCCCCGTGCTGACCGACCTTGGCAACGGGGTCGCAAGGAAGCTCGGGCTCATCTACAACCAGTCAGCTGCGAGGGAGTTCTACGCCCAGCATGGCATCAACTTGAAGGAGCATAACGGGGACGACTCGTTCGAGGTGCCGGTTCCCGCGACGCTGCTGGTGGATAGCTCGGGTATCGTCCGTCAGAAGTATGTGGAGCCGGATTTCCGCAAGAGGATTGAGCCCAAGCTCGCCCTGGAGTGGATTGATTCCCTATAGTCATAAGTATATTTAGGAATCCGGGAAACATTGACGGGTGGATGAACGGTTGAATAGAACACTATTCTTTCATATACTATCATTATCATTAAACATTAGCTCAACAACTGTGAATAGAGGACAGCTGTTCCAGCAGCTGCTCGTCCCCCTCGCTGCTTCGCTAGGACATTACTCTGTAGACGGGGTATTCATCCCCAGGAGACGCAGGAAGCAGCCGGAACGCGGCGAAAGAGTCCACACTCTCTGGCTCCAACCTGGCAAACACTTGCGCTGCCATTCTCTGTCTCGTGCTGACCCGAAACCCGCCTGCGGGTATCTGCACCTCCTTCCGTATTACCTCCGTATTAGCGATTACCCGGGGCGTCGTCTCCTCCTGCGGTACCACCTCGTCTCCTGATCCGTGTAAGTGTATCGCCTCAACCTCCCCTTGGAACGGTGCAGTGAGCGTATCGACCTGGACACCGGCAATGCGCAGCTTCTCGGCAACGCTGGCCCATTCCGGACCAAAAATGTATGCCTCTGGGCGGCGACGCGTGAGCTCAGCCTCAACAGGCGTGCTATTGCCAAACAGCACAGGGACGTCCGTGATCTCCCCTGAAGCAGAATCAATAAACATCCAGTTGGCCTCCATCATTCTATGACGGTCCGTCACGACGATATCCTCCCTACTCTCGATAAAATCGGCCCGCGCCGCCTCAACCGTGTCGTAAATCGTCCCAGCATGCTCAACAACCGCCTCCATCGCCGCCTCCAAGAGCACCAGCCCCGTCGCGACCCGTCGTCGAAAATGCTGCTCCCCGAGATGCGTGCCCCTCGTCTCCGTGAGGATCTGCACCCCCTGGCCCAGCGCGACGTGCGTGTCCATCTTGGCATCCGTCCCCATCTCGAGGAGCACCATCTCAGACGCATTCGGCCGGGTCACGTACTGCCCCCATCGCAGGCCCCTCGCGTCCATCGCCGCACCCATGCGGTCGACGAATAGCGTCTGGGAGAGGGCGCGGATGGTCGGGTGGACGTTGAGGTTCTTCATGGACGAGACCATGGCGTCCTGGGCGAAAAGGAGGTCGGCGTGCCTCCCGTGGCGGCGGTTGGCATAGTACTCGTGGCAGTCGATGCCGACGTGCGGCGCGAACCTGTTCTGGAGGCGTTTGATGTCGACGGTCTGCTGGTGGGCGAGTGCGGTGTGGTCGCGGTTGGGGTCGGCTCCGTTGGCAAGGGTGCGTTGGAATCGCGCGACGCCGTCGGGGTTGTAGTGAGGGAGGATCATGAGGTCGGCCTTGTCCAGGAGGGCAGAGGCGAAGGAGGCGTTGGCGTCGAGTTTGCCGAGGAGGGCGAGGATGGCTTGGTCGCCTCCTGGCTCGTCTCCGTGGACGCCGCCAGTGAGCCAGATCCGCAGCTTGGAGGAGTTGTTAGTGTGATTAGAATTATCAATTGAAGGTAGTGACTGTGGTGAGGCGCTTGACAAGCTGACGAAAGGGATAGATCGTCCTTCTTCGGACGTAAAGTCTGGTTCCTGGTAGCTCATCCAGTCATTCCTGGCGGCCAGGGTCTTCAGCCAGTCCTCTATGCGCAGAATGTGTCTCAGCAAATGTTTCCCATTGAAAGAAAGCAGGTAGATGTGGCCCTTGGCGGTACTCACCGAGAACATTCTGAGGCGTCGGCCCCGAGATTCCATGGCGGAAACCCTCAGGTACGGTGTCTGGAGATGTGAACGCGGGCGACAATATTACGTCGTCGACATCGGGAAAGTTTGCCGCGATGTGAGCCGGATCCTTCTGGGCCAGAAGTGGGCGAAGATATGTGAGACGGTGTTGCGCGACTCCTCCAACACATGGTTCTGCCAAGAGACTGAGGAGTGGCCACCAGATTCCCAAAGGCCGCATTGTCGTGCCTGTCGCAGACGGTGTCTGGTCAAATCATTCTATCCCTATAGTACCAAAAGCAAGGGAAAGAAAAATGTCAAGATGAGGAGCGAGTGGATGAAGCCAGAGAAGAGCTGCGTGGAATGTTCCTCTCAGTTGCCTCAAATGGGGGGTAATTGAAGCCCCCCACGTGTGCTGCGAAGAACAGACCCATCATATGAGACAAATTAACATCCTTCAGCAGAGAAATCGGAAAATTAAACGGGTTCCCCCTATCATCTGGTGCGACGGAGTGGATGAGGGTTGAACGTGCGTAATCGAGGCCGGTTGCGGGGGTTGAGAGGCTCGATGTGACCTCACTGGTGCTTCTCCTCAGTCGATTTTCCCTGTTTTCAGAGCGAATCGATTGCGAACGGACAAGGGCCTGGTCATTCCCGTGGGTCTTGGCTTGCATAAGCTCGCCGCGGGAAGAACAGAAGCCTCTAGTCTGATGAGAAGCTTGTTTCTCCCGGTGTTCACATGCAATGCGAGTCATTCTGCGGTCGCATTCTCCTTTTAATGAGTTTCTCCTCTGCTGCCTGAAGAGCTGGAACAGGCAGGCCTCGGTGAATAGGGGAGACGGCACACCTTTGAGATATGCATATCTTAAGTATAACTGGCGGCTCCGGAAATGAGCTTGATTAGAATCCCTGCCGATTCGTGCTCAACTTCTTCTCCAGGCAGTGGAGAAGCAGGATTCGTCAGTACCCTGGTCCAGCTCCCTCCCACAAGATGGATCCTACATGGTGCGTGCTCTTATCAAGAAGAACGTGCTCAGAGCACGGACGAGGACACAGTCGCACAGAGACGCGACAGAGCCACAACTCTTGCTGGTGTCCATATTCCCGAAGCTGGCTCTATTCCAGTTCAGACAGGAGAACGGCTCGAGCCGACGCTTGCTGGCTTGAAGACGCCATTCGCGGACCATGCTCCCCTTAAAGCCCAGCTAATTCCAAGCGTGACACCAGTTTGCGGATCACAACCGCATTGGTGTAGAAGCCGTTCAGACCGCCACGAGATGGAAATTATCACTATCGCGGTGGCAATCTGGCTTTTCCATGCTTGTCGATGGGGACCGCGTTAACCGCGCACACATCACTCAATCATATCGCCAATCTAGGACACCAGATCAACACGTTATTTTCTACCATAGTCTTTAATTCTATTCATAAAAAACTAGCTGCGCTGTGCTTTCTGCAATGTAGATCAAGTAGATATTCTATCCTAGACGTGATCAATCCTTGAGACCGTCCTCGGTGATGTCGAGCATCATCCTACATACATCAGCAATTGTCGATAATCAGCAGCATTGGAGACGTAAAGAAGACTTACCATGAAACCTCCCAGTGCTGTTCTCCGCTCAAGCTCTTGCACATCCCTCTGCTCCCGGCATTGCTCGCCGCCACATCTGCAGATGTCCATCCATCGGTCGCATACGGGCCGCATCCGGTGCGCATCAGCTTCGCTCCCAGCGCTTTGGCCAGGCCGCGACGGCGATATGGTTCCTTGTCGGTGTTAACTTACAATGTATATGCCATGATTGTGAGAAAAAACAAAGCATCTCGGGCGCTTACTTACCTCGCAGTGAAGACTACACAGCGAGCCATCGAATCCTGCAGTATGTCAGTCATGCGAAGCTGCAGGAATCGTTCACCACACGCAGAACGAACCTAGAAATGCCCAGGCGATGGGTGTGCCATCCTCAATCCGGATGATCAAGTTCTGAAGGCGGAACAGTGTCTCACTTTGCTCTAGGTCAGCAAAATAATCACACGACGGGTCTTCCATCAACGCAAACATACGCTACGCGGGGAATGTCGGTTCTGGACACGACAATCCTACAGTCATCCAGCGACGCCGTGTCCCATCGCATCCCATCAGGCAACGGGGCATCATTTTCCGGGAAACCCTTTGCTTGGAACAGCCACTTGTCGTAGAATCCAGTTGCGCGAGGCGCCGCACGCCCCAGGTCTATCAAGACGTCTCGCACAGCAGTATGTAACGACCCCAGGAGCAGACCCCCAGGATACACCGTCGGCTTACCATATTCCCTGTTCAGCTTGACCAGCTCCCGGACCAGCTCCTCGATCTGGAGCCGATACTCGGCCTTGTCCGCGTCACTCGGCTTCTCCACCTCCTCGAGCGTGGAGAAGAGCCACATCTGCGTGTCGGGCCCGCCGCCATAGTCCACGTACGCGGCTGTGAACCGTGCTGAGGCGAGCTGGTCGCCGTCGAGGACGTTGCCGTTCGAGACGATGATTGCACGCGCGTTTGGGGGCATGCCATCTTTGTACTTTGCGTGTTGCAGCCGGCGGAGCACCGGGAGTGAGTATGGCAAATGGGCCTGTAGCAGCCGCTCCATATCCTCCGGCACGTCCGGGGAGGTGCGTGTTGTGAGCTTCACAGACGGAGTCATAGTTGGCTTTGTTGGGGCTGCTTTCGCCGAGTGATTTGCGGAGAGATGAAGTTCCGCTGGGGGGTTAAAGGCCAAGTCATGAAGTTTATAGAAATTTCATTTATCCATTACACGTACGGGATTTACGGACGCTCTGATGCAATGTGAGTGAGTCATCATGAAGACCAGTGATGCACCGTGGATCGGCAGCATCAGCGAACAGCAATCCGGGGTTACACCAGTACTTAGTCAATATTTTTAGAGCACTAGTAAGGTATTTACAGCGATTTCACTGTGCTATAAAGTGCGATTTCCCATACCTACGTAACAATACTTCCTCCAGAACCTCGGTGCTGAGACTCCCAATGCCAATGGTTTGGAACGCACAAATTGTTATTTCTGCGCTATCACGTAACTACAATTTCGCAATTATATTGATGTAGACCATTCTAGCTAATAAGTAGTTAGGATAATATTACTACTGAATAGAGGATGTAGGTATTCTTCTTACCGGCGTGAAAGCTTGTTTCGAGCTGGGTAATTGAACTAGTATAGGGTAAGCTCCAGCTCAGCTCAGGACCCAAACAATGCCTTGATGCCACGACTCCGAGACATTCCATCTCTTTGGTGCATCGGAAGCTATACTTTATATCTTACAGGGGTCTGATTAGCCTAAAACCCTAGCAGTAATAGATACTTATATTTCTATACTAATTTAGCCTATAATAGAAGTCCTAGTAATAGTTTAAGTTATAAAGAGGAATATTATATTACTTACAGCTAGACCTTAACTATAGTATCCTCCTATTCCTACTAACCTCTATAAATACTATTTTTACAGGCTTATACTAATAGATATCTCTACAGGCTATATAGCAGCCCGGGCTCTTTTATTAAATATAAATATACTATAAAATAGATATATTTATATCCTCTATATAGTTCTTCTACTATAGGCTTACTTTTTAACTATATTAGGATAGGAGATTATAAGAAATCTACTCCTGCTATTTATATAAGATCTAGAATAGCTTCTAATTTAGCTAATTATTCTTTTATAGTAAGAAGATATTTAAAAGAGTAGTTTTAAGAAGAAAGTCTTATACTAATATCTGTTAGTTATTATACTCAGAACTGGCTGTAACCAGCTTAGATATTATTAATAGGTTCTTAGTTATTAGCTACAGGGTAGCTATAGTTAGATAGCTTATAGTTAAAATCTAGGTTTATAATACTTTTACTTATATATAAGATAATATAATTCTTAAGGCTTAAGTTCTTTCTATCTACTAGCTGTTTATAGCTCTTTTATAGGGGGCTCTATATAGCCCCTATTTATAGTATAATAAATACCCTGAATAAAGGAAAAAATACTACTACTTTTAGTAGTCTAGCTATATTTAGCCTACTTTAATAAATAAAAGAAAATCCTAATAAAAGGTTAATTAATTATTATTTAGCTAGTATATATTATCCTATAAAGAAAAGTTCTATTACTCTAATTCTCCTTTACTAATTATATATCTATATTTACTCTTACCTTAGTTATCTTTATACTTAATCTATTCTATACTTTTTTCTTTATTATAATAGATACTATTCTTTTCTAGTTCTCTTTTTATATCTCTAAATTATATTACTTAGCTTATTAGCTTATAGATCCCTCTAGATTATTCTCTAGCTTATACTTAGAAGGAATCTTTAGGTTTATAGCTAATTTCCCTAGAGTTATCTTAGTAGATATCTTCTTTAATAGTATTTTAATAATCTGCTTTAATTTACTATATATAACTAGAGCCTTAGATAAAGTCTTATTAGCTCTATCTAACTCTAACTCTTACTTCTTATTAACTATCTATAATACTTTATACTTAGATAAAGTTTTACCTATCTTATAGCTAGCCTCCTTAAGAATATTAAGCTTAAGCTATAAAGTAGTAATACTTATCTTTAGAATAGTATTTTTCTCCTTTAAAACTATATTAGATTCTTCTAAATTATTAATATAGCTTATATTCCCTTTAAGCTCTTTAAATATCTTATTATTATATTAATTAATTATTTTATAATTAGAATACTTTATCTTATATCTAAGATTTTTATTAATCTATTTAAAATATATTTTCTATATATAGATAGTTTTTATCTTAGTTTTAAGTATATTACTAATAATTATAAGATCTATATAATCTAAAAATACTAGTTTAATTATAATTTACCTATTAAAGATATAGGGGTTAATATAATAAAGAGTTAAAATATTAACTTTAGCTAGTAATTAGTTATTAGAATTCTTAGTATTATACTTATTAGTAATATATTTAACCCTATTCTGAATATATATCTTAACTATAGTATTAACTTATTATTTAATATAGTAAATCTATATACTCTTACTTATATAATCTTTATAATCTATAGCTATTTTTAACTCCTTTACTTTAATAATCTCCTCCTAGATTTCTTTAATCTTATTCTTAATTTTATAGAACTCTTCTATAAGAGGGTAATTTAAATTTTCAGGATCTAATATATTTTAAAAGCTAGCTATAATATAATTAAGGGCTAAGATATTAAGTAATTTATTACTATCTTTTACTTAGTAGTAGTTAAAATATATCTTCTAGTAGGATATATTATTATTAACTTAATAGATTATAATCTAGCCTATATAGTAGCTATAGTTTTTTATTATTAATAGATATATATTACTAGTACTCTTCTTATTAGTTTCTACTATAGACTATTTATTCTTATTAGAAGAGGAGTAGATTATTTCTTTATTAAATATAATTTTAATTATCTTTATCTTTAATATAGTAATCTTTTTCTATATTATTACTAGGATATTCTTATTATTATTATTTTTCTCTATAGAGATCTTAGTTTCTTTAGAGTTATAAAAGAGATCTTCTTAGCTCTTATTAGGAGCTACTACTTATATCTTTTTATTCTTTAAAGATATTATAACTAAGGTTAATAATTTTTTATTAGCTTTCTTAGCTAGAGTTTTAGCTAGAGTTTTAGCTAGAGTTTTAGCTAGAGTCTTAGAGGTCTCTCCCTTACTCTTATAAGATACTAATCTTATATTTTTAAAAGGTATAATAGATATTCTTTTCTAATAGGTAATTAGTTCTGATATAGATAATTATTAAAGTATAGTAAATAACTCTTCTGATTATTTTATAATTCTATAAGCCTCTATATAAAAGTCTTACTAGGACTTATTTTTAGCTAGTTTCTTAAAGTTATCTTTAACTACCTCTAGAAGAGCTTTATAGTTATATTCAGCTAGGTTTTTTAAAGCTATACTATTAAGTTTCTTACCTCTCTTACTAAGCTCCTTATTAATTAGGTATTTATTAAGTATAGCTATAATTTACTTCTAAATCTAACTAATCTAAGGTTTACTAATATAGCTAAACTTAGGAATATTAAGACTAAGAAAGTAGATTAGGTATTCTATATATAGGAATCTTATCTGCTTTCTAGTAGATAACTATAGCTCCTAAGAGTTTTTACTTAGAGAGATTCTAGTTTTAATATAGCTAGTTTTAGATATTAGAGATTAGCTAAAGAAGATAAAAATAATAAGTATATATTTTATATAAAGAGAAGTTATTAAGTCTGAGCAGACTATAGTATATTTAATATATTAGCTTTATTATTATCTATTAGCTACTAATAGCTACTGCCTTATAGATAGGCTCTCTATATTATTTAGCAGTATACTTTACTTATAGATAGGCTAGATATTATACTAGTATATTAACTTTATCTCTTTACTAAAAAAAGCTTTAGATTTACTTACTTTATATTTTTAAAGCAGCTTTTAGATACTTTTAGCTAGATCTCTCTCTTTAATCTAAAAGTTATCTTTACTTCCTTAATCTTTCTAATAAATTAGATATTTAACTTATATATAATAATCTCTTACCCTCTTATAATTAAATATTTATTTAATCTTATATATATTATCTATTCTCTTACTTAATTTAACTAAGCTAGATTCTTATAGCTCTCTCTTATAAGGATTCTTTTCTTAAGCTAATTTCTATAGCTATATAGTTAATACTATAGGGTATACTTTATAGTATTCTAATAGGTTTAATTTAACTATCTATAGGTAAACTACTTCTAGAACTTTCTATAGGCTAGATCTAGTTAGAGATTACTTCTTCTTTAGATTTCTAGATAACTAATAGTTATTATAGAGATATAGATAGATAATATTATCCTTAATAATATTTACTATTATTCTTAACTTATTATATCTTTTCTTTATTAGTATTATTACTATATCTAGAGTAAGTATAGCCTCTTTTTAGTATAATTTCCTAAGTACTTCTAATATAATACTTTACTCTTCTAAAGGAATTAGATTTATCTAACTTATAATATCTAGATTAGAGTATAGCTGGAATTCTATAACTAGCTTATTTAGAGATCTTCTAAGTATTTTAATCTTTATATTATTTAGCTAGTACTATAAAGCTAGGAGTATATCTACTTATTTAATCTCAGGTCCTTTTAGTATATAATATTATATTATTATTTTAATAGTTTAGTTTTTTCTCTTAGAGATACTATTTATTTATAGATAATATATAGTTAATATTAGTAACTTTATTTCTATAAGTTAAAATATCTCTCTCTATATTTTAGATATAAACTTTAGATCTCTATTACTAAGAATATACTTAGGAAAATCCTAATCTATAAGAAAGAGTTCCCTAATTAGAATTATTATTTACTCTATAGCTATATATATTATATACTCTATAAGAAGGATTATCTTCTTTAAGAATATATTATTTATAGGAGCTAAAGTATTTAATTTTATAAACTTTTCTATAATTTAGTAAGTTCCTACTAAGAGAATCTTAAGTAGATCTATAATAAAATCTAATATAATTATATAGAATAACTAAGGGTAAATCTAGCTTAGTCTTAACTCTTCTATAGATATACTTCTAGCTATCTCTGCTTTATAGTAAGTTAGGTAGTAATAGATATACTACTAGACTTTTCTTATAAATAATTAGATTTAATATCCTTTAAGCTTAGTAATTATTCTTTTTATACTAAAGTAGTATTTATTATTATATATACTTTATATTATAATAGCTATATAGTTTTTTAGTATATATAATCTGCTCTAGCTATTACCTACTATATAGAATAAAAAACTATCTTTATTTAGATAAAACTATTTTAATAGGAACTTTAGTATAAACTTTAGTTTCTTAATCTTTATTAATATCTTACTAGCTTTATCTACTTTTAATTTTTTAATAAGATTTAAATACTTAATAATTTTTAGAAATCTTAGATCTATCTAATAGCTATATATAAGCTATTATATAAAGACTAAATCTATTACTATTTTAATATTTATTACTATATAGTTAAGTATATAGTTTACTCTTCTAGTCTCAGACTCTACTAAGCTATAGCTTTCTTTTATTATATTATATTCTAGCTTATTATATCTGCTTTCTACTACTATTACTCTCCTTAGATTAATAACTAAAAACCTTAATAATATATCTAGTACTATATTAAATTTACTTTTAATATAGAAGATATTTAATCTGAATTAGAAAAGCTAATTTATAATCCCTACTAGCTTTAGATTAGCTTTATTTAGATCTAGAGTTTTTAATAATATATATATAATAATACTCTTTATTATTATATAATTAATAATAATATTTACTATATAGTAATTAGACTATACTATATATCTTAACTTTTATAAAGCTTAAGCTATAGTTATAATCTCTACCTCTATTAATCTATATACTCTTTTAGTAACTAATACTATTTAAGATATAAATAGAATTAGTTATAATCTGAAAGATAGTATATTCTTACTAGAAATACTAGATCTATTCTAATTATAGTTTAATTAGAATATATATATATTAAACCTGTTTTTATATATATCTATCTTAATAAATAGGTACTTATCTAGATCTAAGTATTATAGGAAAAACTATTTAGATAAAGCCTGCTAGAGATAGCTAAAAAAGTCTAGCTCTTCCTTAGTAGGTTTAAATATTAGCTTCTTTACTCTTATCTTTCTTACTACTTTATTTATACTATCTAAGGTAATCTTATTATCTTTTACTATCTTTTATAATATAGTTTTCCTTATTTAAAGAGGCTTTACTATTATATTATACTATAGAATTCTATTATAGAGCTAACTAGCTATATCTAGATATATTTCTAAGACTAAAAGATTATTTAGGAATTCTAATTTAGTAAATATAGCTAGTCTCTTATTAGTCTTACTTATACTATTACTATTTATAATATATTCTAAAAGCTTAATACTTAGATATATAATAAATAATTTCTTAGTAGAGATATAGATATAGTTTTCTTCTAGGATCTAGAGTATCTTTTCTATATACTAGAGATACTCTTTAGCTAAATCTGAGAATATAATAATATTATTAATATAGGCTTATATAAAATATCTATATTTCTATAGAATTCTATCTATAAATCTTTAGCTAAAGCTTAGTAAGTTCTAAAAGCCTATTAAGATTATATTTAATACTTTAAGATCTCTCTTAGAGATAACTACTATCTAGTTATAATACTCTAAGAAAACAGATAGCTAGAAGAAGAATTTAACTATATTAAATATACTAAAGAATTTCTTTTCTTTTATATTTAAGATTATATTATTTTAGTCTAGTAATAGATATATATTTAGTATAACTTTACTATTAAGTAGCTATAGATTAATTACTATATAGCCCTTCTTTTTATCTTCTACTATATACTATACTATAAATACTAGATATATAATCTAAACTAGTTAATCTATTAGATTTATTTTCTCTTCTACTACTAGCTTATTATATATTTTATCTAGAAACTAGTAGTTATTATAACCTAATAGATAGAAATAGATTATCTTTCTTTAGTCTTACTATCTATTAATCAGATCTACTTTTATCTTTATCTCTTTAGGTATTAAGATTATATCTCTATTATAGTAGATATTATATTTATCTAATAGCTTAATAAAGAACTTAGCTAGTATTTTATTAAGATTAGCTATATATATACTATACTTATTTTTTCTTATTAGGATATCTAATATCCTTAATATCCTATAATTAGATAGATTATTATCTATACTAGGAATTTCTAGTTTCTTACTTTCTTTAGTCTATTCTATATTCTTTTCTATAAAGTTAAAGTACTTATCTATACTATTAAAGCTTATATCAGATAGGATAACTTAGCTAATTTCTTCTAGGGTTAGGAATATTACTTATTTATTATCTATATATTCCTTAATCTTATCTATAGTTTAGTTCTTTATAAAGATTAGAGGTTTCTTAGTATTATTATTAAATACTACTAGTTATAAGTTATTTATATTTACTATAGTATTAAATATAGACTTATTATTTAATATAAAATAGTATACTTTTCCTTTATTTTCTAATAGTAAGGAGCTCTATTTTACTATAATTAATACTCTTTTATCTAATTATAGTTTAGTATTTTATTATATCTGAATATTATAGACTACTTTCTTTAGCCTTAGTTAGAATATACTATCTTATATTTTTATATTATATACTAATCTAAAAACTATATTTAAATTAATAAAGTCTATTCTTATACTATAATTATATAGAAAGTAAATTCCTAATAATAACTTTAGACCTAGTTCTATTATAATATTAATAGTAATTATAAAGTAGGTATATACTTCTACTTCTACTATAATACTAGGTATATAGAAGTTAAATATTATTACTTCTGAGATAGAGAAGTTTAAGTTAACTCTAGTTACTTACTTTAAAGATTAGCTATAATAGTATATATTCCTACTATACTTCTTAAGCTATTCTTTATCTATTAGAATAGTTAAGATACTAATATTAATATATACCTTATAAGAGTTATCTTTATTATTAAACTTTAAAGAGATCTTAAGATATATATATATCTTTTTCTCTAACTCTTTAGATATATCTAGATATAGACTAATCTTAATTACCTGCTCTAGCTATAATATAATCTATATATAGACTTATTCTTTAGGTAAAAGTATAGATCTAATTTATTTCTAGATATAGGCTACTATCTTATAGTAGTTTATAAAGCTTAATATTTCCTTCTCTAAAACTTCTTCTTCTTCCTTTTTAGAGAACTCTTTAATAAAGATATAATCTTTATTCTTTAGCTCTCTTTCTTTATTATTAAAATCAGAGTTATTAATCCTGAGTTAAGCTTTATTCTTAAATTAGCTACTTTCTTATAATCTATATTATTAGTATATAAATTACCTTTATTAGAATCTTAGCTTTTCTCTAAAAGAGATTTTATAGTTTCTTCTTTCTTATTAGTTCCTACTACTATATAGAGAGAAACTCTAGTTCTTATATTATAAGAACTAATTATAGCTTTAATACTATCTACTATATAGCTAGTATTCCTTATTACTATAACTATTTCTTTAGTCTTAATTAGAGAAATAGCTATTCTTAGTTTTACTATTAGTTCCAGACTCTCTCTAGAGAAAATAAGTAGTATTTATATCTAGACTAGTAAAATCTATTATTTTATAATACTATTATAACCTAATTACTTTCAGAAGATCTAATATATCTTATCTTCTGAGTTCTACTTTATTTAACTAATTAGCCTTTATATTATTAGTAGATAGTTCTATATATATTATCTTTAACTTCAGATTAAGAGTATTATATACTCTTAGTAGCTATTAGAGTATATTTATCTCTCTATATATAGCTATCTATTAGAATACTTTAGCTATATAATTATATAGTAATTAATCCTTATATAGATTTTCTTTAGAGAATATTACTAAGGTAAGCTTTTTTAATACTATAGTAGATTATAAACTAAATTACTTTTTTAGTACTATCTTCTATTATTTAAAGAATAATCTAGCTAATAGCTTCTTAATTATATCTAGTTCTTACTACTACTAGACTAAAGCTCTTCCTCTAAATAATTACTATAGGTTTATTCTAATATATTCAGCTCTCTTATAGCTATTTAAAACTACTATATCTTATACTATATTTAGCTATAGGATTATATTAATAAACCTAGTTTAGATTTTAACTATAAAGACTTTATTATTATTAGTTAGCTCCTTACTTATATCTAGCTAGAAGATACTAATATTAGTTAATTTCTATTTAAATATATATATATTCTATAGAACTCTAATTACTCCTTACTAGTTTAAGTTTAGATTTAGCTATTCTTAGTTCTATACTAGCTAGATAATTATTATTTAGTTATACTTCTATATATTAGATATATTCTAGATAGGGTTATTCTACTCTATAGATATAATATCCTTTAACTAAGTTAAGTTTATATCTACCTCTAGTACTACTAGGATAGCTATTTCTATACTTAAATTAGTAGTCTAAGAGATAGTAGCTAAGGTTTCTTTTTCTTAATTATCCTAGGTTTACTCAGTCTTAATCTATCTATAGCTAGTTTTATTATTCTTAGATTAAGTTAGATCCTCTAATAGTATAGATATTAGTTTTTCTAACTAAGCTAGGTTATTTCCAGAGGTAGATACTGTTGATTTTAGAGAGGTTATAGCCTCTATAAATTAGTAGGGTTTTAGCTACTATTAGTAGCTATAACTACTAACTGCTAGCGATCTTAGCTACTGGCTATTAGTAATCAAATTAGCTGTAAAAGACCGCTATTAGCGGTTACAGCTACTAGCTGTTAGCGATCGCAGCCACTAGCTGCTAGCGATCGTAACCACTAGCTTCTAGCGATTGCGGCCACTAGCCACAACCGCTAATAACCCCCTGCTAACACTAGCCAATAGCGATTGAGATCGCTATCTTATAGCGATCGTTATCACTAGCCAATAGCGGCTGCATCCACTGTAGGTCAGTAGCTACAGGCCACTATAACCGCTACGGCTTAGCAGGCCCTAGGGACCCTCAGGGGTCCAGGCTACCAGTAGAGCTATTATTAGATTATCAGGCTTATTAAGCCCAGATAAGGGTCTAATAAATCCGGGAAAAATCCTAGGATATTCTCAGACGATCTAATCTATACCCAGGCTAATCTATAGCCAGCCTACCCTAGACTAGATCTTAGATCTTAGATAATTCCTTCAGCTTTAAAGATAAGGTATCTAATATCTATACTTAACTAATCAGCTTAAGAGCCTCTTTCAGATAAAAGTAGGTCTTATAAAAGCTATATATATCAGTTAAAGGTTTTAGTAGTTATAAGTTAATTTTTTAGATTTTCTATAGTAATAAATTTTATAGAAAATCAAAAGTAGCCCGGGAAGTAGTTATAGTGGGTTTTAGAGTAGTTTTTAGTCAGTAGACCTATAAGAGAAATTAGATAGAATTTTCTGATCTCTCTTATAAAAATAAGATTCTTTTATACTATATTTTATACTATATTTAGTCCCTCTAGCACTAAGGCTTATTAAGTTATAGCAGAGTTAGCAGTTAAGAACTGTGAGTTATAGTGAACTTCCCTGCTATATTATAGAGGCTTATAAGGGTAAATACCCTGTAAACCCACTGTAATTTCAACAGGTTATAAGCCCGGCTTACTAACTTACAGCGCTCTTACTGCTATATCCAGCTAATTCCCGCTGGAAAGCTTATATTTTTACTCGCTGAAGACCCCTGAAGGCCTGCTAAAGGCCCCAGTATACACCTGTTTTTTAGTAGTTAAACCACTGAAATCCCTGCTGAACAAGCCCCTTCCTAGGCCCTATTAGGCAGCTGAAGCCCCTGTAAGGCTTCTGTTTTTAGACTTTGAACCTACTGTACAACCTTTTCCTATAGGCTGTTCAGACCCCTGTTAGGTTACTGCTTTAGGCTATCTAGTCTTCTGCTTTAGGCTGCAAAAGCCTCTATAAGGCTGCTGCTATAAGCCCTCTGTTAAGCCTATTAGGCCTCTAACTAAACCTACTGAATAGCTAATTCCTAGGCTATTTCAGGCTTTAATTTAGCTATTAATAACTGTGGATAGAGCTTATTTTAGCTCTATAGCCGCTATATTAGGTCTAGCTAACCCTTCTATAAGTACTAATAATTAGCGGCAGGCTCTCTGAAGCCCGCTATAGGCCTTAAAGAACCAGCGAATTATAGGCTATAAACTTACTGAGATAATAGCACTCTTAGTACTACTAGAGTACCTAATAAAGCTATTTTATAGTTACTAGCTCTACTGAACACTAGGCAGTTAGGCCTCTATTTACAGAGGCAGTTAGACCTAGTTTAAGTCTTCAGAACCTCTAAATTATAGCTATAGGGCTAACTAAGCCTGCTAAAAGCTCGCTAAGTTAGAGGGTTATTTAAGTCTATTAGGCTACTAAGTCCCTAAGCCTCAGGCCCTCCCTAAGCCTTTAAGCTCCTAAGTCTCTAAGCTTTAGGCTCTAAGCCCGCTAAGCTATAAGCTATAAGCCTGCTAAGCTTCCAGCCAGTTAAGCTCTAAGGCTGCTGAAGGTTAGTGCTTAAGGCACTATAAGGATCTTATAAGAAGCTATTAGTTTCTTTTCTTTCTAGAGAGCTTATTTTAAGCTATAAAAATTCTAGAAAAATATATCTGGAAACTAGATTTTTAGAAGAATTTTATTCTTATAATATCCTAGTTACCCTATATATAAGGGATCTAGATAAGAGACTTACTAAGTCTCTAACTAGCTATATAAGCTACTTTTAAAGCTTTAGCTAGAAGACCTATTAATAGAAGTAAAAAGTTAAGATACTTACTTCTAGATCTTAAAAGGGATTTCTCCTTTAGAGGGAGTATATAATTTCTTTTTATAAGGAGTTTATACTTTTCTTCTATTCCTTAAAATTCTATATCTTTAAATAAATAATAAGAGAATATAAGTATTAGATTTAAGAAGAAAATTAAAAACTAGAGGGAGAATATAAGAAATATAGAGACTTTTAAGTTTCTAGATTCTTCTAGTTATCTATCTTTTATCTATACTTAGTAGGTTATAAGAATAGCTAAAAGCTAGACTTCTATCTATAGGTTTATAAGAACCTTTCTTCTTTATTCCTATAATAGAGATTATAAAATACTAGTTATTCCTAGTTATCTCTTAGGAATAATTCCTATAATAAAGATTATAAAAATCTAGTACTACTAGTTATCTTTTAGGAATAATAGTTTCTATAATAGAGTTCTATCTCTTAGAAACTAAGCTAATATAGCTATTAAATCTTCTATAATAGGATATTATTCCTTAGAAGTTAAACTTTAATAATAGGATTTTATTTTTCCTAGAAGTTTAGAAGAAGAAAGAATCTAAAGATATAGCTCTATAAGAGCTAGAAGAAGTTAATAATAGCTATAAAGCTAAGATTTCTAAACCTATAATAATTCCTATAATAGAGATTATAAATTCTAGTTATTAACTAGTTATTTCTTAGGAATTAGGTTTCTTAATAAAGAGTCTAAAAATACTAGTTATTCCTAGTTATCTCTTAGAAACCTAGCTTCTATATTAAAGAGAGTTTTTTACTTAACTCTTTAGAAGCTAAATAAAATCTTCTATAATAGGGAATTTTCCCTTAGAAGTTAGACTTCTAATATAGGATAAAATTCCTTAAGAAGTTCTATTAGGTTTTTTAATAAGAGTTTAAAAATACTAGTATTTCTAGTTATCTCTTAAAAACCTAGCTAAACTTTTATAATAGAGATCTTAAAAATAAATATACTAGTAAAATCTCTAGTTATCTCCTAGAAGTTAAGCTAAAGAAAATCTTCTATAAGAGTTTTAAAATACTAGTTTTCTAGTTATCTCTTAGAAGTATATAGCTTTTATAATAGGATTTTATTCCTTAGAAGCTAAAAAAAAAAAAAAAAAAAAAAAAAAAAAAAAAAAATCTGGAATTTATTAAACAGATTCTAAGAAGTCTTTATAAGACTAAGTTTCTAGAAGAGAAAACTAAGAGAGCTTATATAAGTAGCCTAGAGGACTTTAAAGCTGTTATAGCTGATAAAAAGAGTCTTCCGGGTTCAGACAAGGCCTGTGGATTCTCAAGAGCTCTTAGTATAATCCCTAACTCTTCCCCTCTTCTATAATAGCTAAAAAAGCTAAATAAGCTTCTATATCTATAGATTTATAAGTACCTTTCTTCTTTATTCCTATAATAGAGGTTATAAAATACTAGTTATTCCTAGTTATCTCTTAGGAAGAATTCCTATAATAAAGATTATAAAAATCTAGTACTACTAATTATCTTTTAGGAATAATAGTTTCTATAATAGAGTTCTATCTCTTAGAAACTAAGCTAATATAGCTATTAAATCTTCTATAATAGGATATTATTCCTTAGAAGTTAAACTTTAATAATAGGATTTTATTTTCCTAGAAGTTTAGAAGAAGAAAGAATCTATAGATATAGCTCTTTAAGAGCTAGAAAAAGCTAAATAAAAGCTAAAGCTTAGAAGATATAATTATAAAAGAAACTATAAGTCTAAGACTTTTCTTTCTAATTAGAATATTATTTTCCTAGAGAGATTAGCTTTTAAAAAATCAATATATAGATTTTTCTTCTAAAGATTAATCTAGAAGAGCTTATAAAACTCTCTCTTCTAAATAGCTCTTTAGAGGGAGAAATAGAAGAATTAGATAATTCTAAGAATTCTTAATATAATAGAGTTCTTAGAGGGAGATTAAAAAAGAGCTAAATTAGAAGAGTATATTTAAACTCTTCTTATATAAAGCTTATCTCCTAATAAATCTTATAACTAGATAAAGGTTTTACTGATATAAACTTTTCTAGTTAGCTTCTGGTTTTTAAACCTTAGGTAAAATCCTTAGTTAGAAGTCTAAGAAAACTCTAGCTATCTCTCTAAGCTTTTCTTTTAACTATAAAGCTAGAGATATCTTTCTAAAGCTTTCTCTTTAAGTTTTTAATTATATAAGAGAACTAAAAAGCTAAAGATAATAAAGGTTACTTTTTAATATAAGAGATATTAGACTAACTAGCTTACTAAGCTTATAAGTCTATAGAGCTTTTAATAAGCTATATAAAGCTTCTAGAAGCTTTCTATCTCTTTAACCTTTAGAAGGATTTTTAAGATAAATAGAGACTACTAGTCCCTATAGTTAGATTAGCTAAAGCTACTGCTTTTCTAGCTGCTTTAGAGAGTATTCCCTTGAAAACTCCCTAATAAATCAGTATTCTTTAGGGCTACCCTATACTACTTTAGTAGGCTATAATCCTTAGAAAATACACTATATAGTATATATTTTTTCGGATTTTTAATCTCTCTATTTTATATAATATACCTTATTTTAGAGGGAGTGTTGATTTTAGAGAGGTTATAGCCTCTATAAATTAGTGGGGTTTTAGCTGCTATTAGCAGCTATAACTACTAACTGCTAGCGATCTTAGCTACTGGCTATTAGTGATTAAATTAGCTGTAAAAGACCGCTATTAGCAGTTACAGCTACTAGCTGTTAGCGATCGCAGCCACTAGCTGCTAGCGATTATAACTACTAGCTTCTAGCGATTGCGGCTACTAGCCACAACCGCTAATAACCCCCTGCTAACGCTAGCTAATAGCGATTGAGATCGCTATCTTATAGCGATCGTTATTACTAGCTAATAGCGGCTGTATCCACTGTGGGTCAGTAGCTACAGGCCGCTATAACCGCTACGGCTTAGCAGGCCCTAGGGACCCTCAGGGGTCCGGGCTACTAGTAGAGCTATTATTAGATTATCAGGCTTATTTGTTGAGATTTACCCTATAGACTATAGGGTAGATCAGGTTACCCTATATCAGTTGATCAAATGATCTCAGATTAGTATAGGGTAAGGAGGAATGAAATAACTAACTTAGGGCTTTCCAAAGCTGGAAGCCCGCTGAAGCCACCGGCCCAACCCGCTGTGGCTGCCCGTTGGGGCAATTGCGTTAGCGGTCACAACCGCTGTAACGGCCGCTGTGGCGACCGTATTAGCGATCTCGTATTGCGCTGTAGCAGCTGCATTAG